>JAIPRL010001862.1:0-71227 GCA_025469235.1 Pemphigus obesinymphae
TGGATCGACGGCCCCTCTCATGAGGTTTCTTCTTATATGTAATATTTAGTCTTTATTATAATAATATAAATTATTCTTATTTCGGTCCGAGTTTTATGCCGCAGGCTTTCTCGGCCACAAAATTTCTTAGAAAAAATATAAAAACATTTTATTCTATATATTTAAAAAAGTATTTTTTTCTTTGCGTACTAAACCACCTATTCTCAAAATCCTATGATCTCCTTCACCAGTACGGTGTTTTACGGATCATAGGTTGGCGACCCAGCTAAACCAGTGGCGTCAGTAACCGTAGGTAGTGTTACAAGTTTTTAGTCATAATAACTTGTAAGTGAATATACTATACTGTAAGTGTAGTTACTATTTTAGGTATTATTAAATTTAGATTATGAGCGAAGTAATAAATGTAGGTTTTAAAATGATTTGGTTTTTTTTGCCCGTCAATTATGTTTTTGGATAGAACATTAATTTTGTTTTTTGTTCTAATTCAAACAGAAATGATCGTAGAGATTTAAAACTTCCCACAATTACTTAAATTATTATTTTATATACCCAATGACTTTTCAAAATATTTTGCCAATTCGGAGCTTTTTAATATTTATAGGCATATTATAATTAAAAAAAAATAGTTAATTCAAAACAATATAATATGCATATAAAAAAAAACAATATAATATTATATAAGTAAAATTATTATAAATAAAAAATAATATAGGTACCTATATTAATTTTACTTATATATATATATATACATATGTTGTTATTTTTGTAATATATATTTATTTTATGTTTATAAGCACTTGAAATTTTGATATTTTTACATTTTTGAACAATTAGATAAATTGAATAAAAACTCAAATACATACATAAATACCTCACACAAACTAGCCTCCTATCGTTTTTTTATGATAAAATAAAACAATAATATAATAATAAAATAATAATTTAATTTTTAACTATAAATTATAATTACAATTAATTAGGTCTACTGAATAATTCTTGAACATTTTGGAGAGTCAAGTATCTAATAACAGCAATTCGTTCATAATTCCAGAGTTGGTATATTGTAATATTTATTTTATACGATTTTTTTATATAAAATATTATATATGACATACAGGGTGATTTTTTTTTCGTAAACTTTTATCGTTCTACAGATAATCGATAAAAAAGTCAGACTTTTCGAGGCGGAGGAAAATCCAAAAATAATAATTATTCAGTAGGTAT
Organism: Pemphigus obesinymphae; assembly: GCA_025469235.1. Taxonomy (NCBI): domain Eukaryota; kingdom Metazoa; phylum Arthropoda; class Insecta; order Hemiptera; family Aphididae; genus Pemphigus; species Pemphigus obesinymphae. The sequence goes on from JAIPRL010001862.1 coordinate 1,225, forward strand.
CTACAAAAAAAATTAACGGCATAATTGCAGTTTAGCAACCACATTCAATTTCTCTTTTTGAAACCCATGTAAAATCGTGTGTTTTAAACGATGGTGTTGTTCGATTTTAGCTTAGTTTTTTAGAAAAATAGTTATAGCGATTTGAAGTTTGCAATTTCACACGTATATGCATCACGGCGACCGGCCGTACAAATCGCGTCCTCCTTCCCATAGGTTTGACATTTTCATTCTCGGGGGGGTTTTCCCATGGTCCGATGGGTCACCATCGTTTTTGTATTTTACTATAAATGTACCTATATATTATAACCATTTATTCATATTGCATATAAATTATAATGACGTGTAATGATGTGCCTTATGGCTCAGTGGCGGCTTTAGGGGTGGTTCAGTCCCAAAAAAGTTAAAATTTTTTGTATAATATAGATAATATAAGGGGGGTGGGGAAAGGTCATCAACTGAATTTTGACTCCCCACACCCAAAATTAAATGCTAGAGTCGCCACTGCTATGGATGGCCCTTGGTTTCCGTCAATGTAAATTGTAAATTATTGTAATAATAATTGTTTGTGCCTGCGTCATACGTTATATTATTATTATGCGATAGCAGTCGTGGTTCGTACTTCGTTTATTCGTGGCGGTTTCGTTTACGGCGGCGTGTCGACGCGCGGGGCCTGTGCGCGGTGTAGGGTGCACTGCACGGTTATTCGGGCGCGTGGAAAATACCGTGCACCGGGCCGGCACTGATCGTCGTCGTCGGCTGTCCGCGCTAATCAATAATAATATCGTGTCGATGGGACAGAACAGATGATCGAAATAAACGGCCGGCGTGTTTTGACGAGTTCCCGTGTGGTGCAGTGGTGTTTGGCAGTCGTGTTTGTGCGTGCGTTTCGTGTTTTGTCCGTTTTATCATCTTGATCGGATAAATTGGACCAATTGGATTCGCTTCTGGACAACCGAATGATAATGGTGAGTACCTACATCCACTCGTTACAATGGCGTGGGTGTTATCTCGGGTAATAGGTATGGTATTAGATTAAAGATACAGTATTATTCTATTCTATGATAATAATATATAGAAGGAATTATGATAATCAGCTCAGAAGTCCTGTTTAACATGACATGGTAGAGTTGTTTCGTTTCATTTGCATCGTTCAACGTCCAACAATGTTTACCGGAAAATTCGTCATAGGTATTTTCTACACAAAAATTAACCCCCAGAACGAACAGCATGAGTTTTTTCGCTGTGTTTTACATGACAAAGTAACGTTTGATTGCGTATTCCTCTTGCACCCAAATTTATTCGTTCCGAAACATTATGATAATGCAGTATACACGCACACACTGTATGTCAATAATGCATTGAAATGTATGTTTAGAACGACAACGCGTATCTCTTTTTATTCCGCACAGAAAGTACCTATAGATATCTGGATGCGTATTCTTCAGAGACACCTGTGCTCTTTCCTCCCGTCGTGTACAGGTAATTTATTCAAAGTTTGCCGTCTACAAAGGCTTTTACTCGTGAACTCCATGAATAAATAATCGCATTTATAAACATTGTTGCTGGCTGTTCCATTCCCCCAGTGTATATTATTAATATGGACTATGCAGGAATATTAGAAAATGATATATTCGGTTACCTACTTATATATTTTTCATTTTATTAAAACCCAGAGATACGGTAGTAACAACTAACAAGTAGCTATAGGAACGAAGGAATTTAATTGAACTAAGTTCAAAATGCATAACGAAGTATGAATTTGTTAATTTTTGTTCAAGCAAACTATTTTTGAATTTAGTTTATATTTTCAACATACCGTGAGCTTTGAATTTAAATTTATTCGTTTTTGTTAGTTTTGATTCACAAAGTTAAATTAGTAGTAGGTACTATGCCAATTATTAGGTAGGTATCTACCTATTAAAATGTTTTAACTACCTATAAGTTTAATTCATTTTTAAGCTATTTTCTGAGAGTTGTTACTGATATTTAATACCTATAGTTATTAAAATTTAAAACACTGGGCAAAATTTTATGAATACTTAGTGAATATAGTTAATTTAAATGAAACATTTAATAATGACTGAACAAAATAAGTTTATACTGAAGATGATGAAATAGTTATCGAAATATGTATTTACAAAATAAAAGTTCCTAAATCATATTTTTGTGGAATTGAGTTTTTTTATTTTATTAAAATAAGTTTACCAAAAAAAATGTGCACTAAGTTCGTCGTCTTCGCTTATTCGACTGGATAGGTACCTACATATCGGTGGATGTACCTATTGCACTGTGTATTGTGTTTGAAAGTAATCATCGGTGTATTATAATAATAATATAATTTTTAATTAGAAAAGTTGCTCATAAAGAAAACAAAATATAGGAGTACATTATAAAATAACTAGATTTCTCGCGGTGTCGCAACAAAATAGCAAAAAAAACAGCAATTACAAAAATAGCGACGATAAAACCGTGAATGACAAAATATAGAAAATACGTATTTTATTATATTATATTATTATAAAATTCATCATTAAAATTAAAAATTAAAAAAAATAGATCTCTTACAATTTACTTAAAATCTACTTACATAAAAAAATTAAAAAATCAAGGATGTTCCTATTATCATATTCATGAACTATTTGTAAACTCTTTTTAGCTATATCTTTATATATTTTGTTATTAATTATATTATAATAAACTTTTAGACTTATTACCAAAAAGTTCAACAAAATTAAGTGTACTTAAAACGTAAAATTAATAATTTAATATTCATTTTTAATACTTAAAAGTTAAAATTAAATAACTGCAAAATTGGCCAATAACTTATACATTTCTAAAACAATGATGGAAAAACATTTTAGTAGAGAGATTTAAAGAAAATATGTATTTATATGCTCATTAACACCCATTATAAGCAAAAATATACAAGATCAATTTTCGTGTTTGAATTTATAACAATATGAAAAGATTTTTACCGATTTCCACCTACAAAGTATCAAAAAAAAAAAAATATCCAAATGCCTTTGTAATAAGTAATTTCTGATTTTCGTTGTTTTATCAATCTCTGTTTTTGTCATTCACGGTTTTTTCGTCGCCATTTTTGTTCCTCTATTTTGTCATAGACCCATCCTTTGTTTCACTCAGAATTTAAAATTGAACTATTTAGTTCGTGTACTTATACAGTTCAATTAAATTCTTATGGACCAGACCTTGGAATGACGCTATAGTTCAAATGATCGAAATTTAAAATGCATGAATGAAACACGAATACATTTTTGTTGAAAATGCAAATTGTATGGAATTTTATTAAGAAAATATTATCAGTTTCTTCTGTAAATTCGCTACTGCAAATTTATTTATTATTCCATTGTTTTTAAACATTATTTGACGGTAGTCTATTTACTTGTCCATTGATTAGGTAATTATTGGCACATGATATTCGTAAAAGCTATAAATAATATTCAAATATTTTTCTTTATAATATTTATAAATCGTATGTTAGTATATAAAAATGTGGTGAATTTATTAAATTTATTATTTTATTATTTATCAAAAGAATAAAAAATATTTATAAATTTTTTAATGTATACACCCTGAGTATTTATGGTGGTATAAATTTGAATTTATAATTTTTTGTAATGTAAGTAATATAAGTACATCCTGTTCCAAGTTTAACCGATACAACTGTGATAACTCAAGTTGTCAAATGGAATTGAAAATCTAGGTATTTTGTGTATTATTGAAATTGGACTTAAATTAATTTTTCCGGTATTCATCTATCTGAAATTTTAAATTTATTGCAAAATTGATTTCACCTAGATATTTAATGACCTCAAAAATCTATATTTTGAATTTTGATTGATCACATAATTTTTTCAGAGATTTTTTCGATTTCCTAGTAATTACGTCAACACTCCTACATAATTTTTAGAAATCAAAACACCATTATAAGAAGTATATTTTTGGTCGAAAACTTTGTGACTACAATGTAAATACACTTATAAAAAGATAAAAAATTATGAAATTTAATTTTTAAAACTAAATTTGATGAAATATAAATCTGTTACCTAGGTATTATTTTTGTAATTACTAATGTAGTTATTATATTGTTTATAAACTCGGTACTTTTAGTTTTTAAGTTTATTTTTTATTATTACATTTTACTTTTTAATATTATTTTATCAAATGGTTTTTCAAAATAATTTAAATTTAACATTGTATGTAATATAATATTATATATATTGTTTTCCGAACTTATTGGTCAATTTATAGTGCTCGATTTTATTATTTTATTATTAAATATATTAGAAGGTATAATATATTTAAATATTTTTCACTTTTAAAAGTATAATATATATTTCGTATTTTATTTAATTTTACTTTTCATCGCATTTAAACTAATATTACCTATATTTTGACGTTTTAACTTTTAAACAGTATGCAACTATTATTAATATTCTATTACAGCGTTTCTTAAACTGTGGTACGCGTACCACTAGTGGTACGCGGAAGACTACATGGTGGTACGCGAATGAAAGGTCGCATGGCGCTAAAACGGAAAATAAATAAATTAATTAATTGCATTTGAAATAGATAAATATGAAAATAAATTAAAAATAATATTATTTACGTATAATAATTATTCTTTACAATGTAGTACCTATATACGTGGTACATTTTTATTATTTTGAATCACGGAAAATACGTCAATAAACTATAATCGTTGACACACATGCAGTGCACATATGCAGATAATTTCTGATTATTTTATATACATATGCATTTAATCATCTTTTTTCATTAAAATAACAAAATAATAAAATCATTCTATTTTTATTCATAAGTGGTACGCAACTTTTTAATAATACGCATGAATGGTACGCGAAAAAAAAAGTCCGAGAACCTCTGTTCTATTACAATGCATTTTAAAACAAAAGTTGTGTCCTAATTTAAAAGGGATAATGAAGTTAATAATAATAAATAGGTAGTTCAATATCTAGGATGCCCTATTAACCTCCCAATTATTTGAGGCTCAGTCAGCGATTGTCTTGTCGCCGCCGTGGCCAGGTTATCATATTGCTCTTATAGTGCTAAGTTCAGTAACTACTAAATTATCAAATATGAAATTATTATCTTTTATATAAAATCACAAGTGTCTAAAACGGACGAAGCTTATGCTAATTAACAGTTTATAACTAATCCACGCTACATTTTGCACAAATAATTTTTGGGCTTCCGGATGGATCGGAAAAGTCCAAACTCACAAATAAACAACGTTTTTTTTATAATAATTAATTTAAGTATATAAGGATCGATAATGTCACGTATCGATAAATCGATTAATAAATAAAATTATTGTGTCCGGGACAACAATTTGACAGGTGTGACAATATTTTATAATAATAATTATTGTAATAAATAATAATTTTGGTAATAAATACTGACCTGGAAACGAATAAACAATATGTAGCAATTCTTGGAGTTGACCTTGAAATATTTCTCCAATAAAACTTCAAGAACTACTGCATGAGAATAGTGCATTGGTAAGAAATAAGAATATTTGAAATAGTCGGACAACAATTCGAGGAACCCCTGCTGATGAACTTTATGTGTGTTTAAAAGCATCTTACCTTTGGAGGCATGTTCAATAACTTACTCTCGCAACAAATATGAGAGTTCTTCTAGGTGGTGATGACACATTTGGACCTTTTGCAGAAACGCTTACAAATTGGCGAAGGAAAGTTTCCCTCCAACAAATGACATCACATTTTCGCAGGAATTATGTAACGCCGTACCAACTGATAGCTAGTTGAATTTGTCTATTTTAGGTGATCTATGACACAGTTATTATCACTTATCGGCCGATTGCATATGTTTTGTAATAACACAAAATAATAATACGCGCGTTGTAAACATGGACGTAGGTATCAAATATTTGATGCTGACCTACAAACAATCCATATATTTTATCGATGTATTTGTAACTACTTATTATTTATTAGATTTAATATTACATCTCACATCTTAACTCCTCTCATACCGAACAAAACTGTTCACGGGCGAAGCTAGTATATTATAATTGTTAATTTGAACATTCTGCATACCTATATTTTTTTTTTATAATCTTCATGCGGTAAAACCGTGCAATAATATATTAAAAATTTTATTTTAAAATATTGTTTACGGTTGAAAAATCGAAAAATATAAAATGTAAAAAATATAAAAATATAAAATGACTCTTTGTAGTCAATTTGCTACTATACAACGAGCGAGTGCAGTACCTATAGCTAGGTATGTTGATTTCGAAAAGATATTTTAATATATTATTGATTCAACTATAAAATATTATGATAATAGGTATTGGTAATCTGATGAATTGACTTTTTTCATTGATCCGGATTTCGGTGTATATGTGGATGCTGGTCGGTTCTTGAATTATAATTCATTGTAGTCTCTGTAGTTATTGAATTTTAAAATAAGTACTTATATTAAAGTACATATACTCGGTGGTGACTACAAAACTCGAATTATGGATATTTAAATAATTTATAGGTACAAAAATCCAGGTAAAAAACTTCATATAATGTGTATTGGACATATTGGTAGAGCTATCTTAAAAACCGGTTTAAATGACCATTTTAATTCTTAAAGGGTGAGCTCTCTTCGTTTCGAATTACTATAATGTTTAAAATGTAGATTGTTGGTACCTACATCATGATATCACGACACCGTGACATCATGTAATAAAAAATGATAAATTTTGACCTCGAAACTTGAACCATAAAAATATTTCTGAACTCCATGAGACACATTTATCTATATTCTATACACGTATATTTATATATATATACGAGTACGTATAATTATTTTAGTTTAAACAGAATATTATACCTTTCTCGAATTCCTGAATTGTGTATTTATTTCGAGTCCGAATATCAACTGTTTAATTAATGTCTGGTCTCCAAAGTTCGATTTATTATACGCCCAATAGCGTGTTTACCTATAAACTTCCTAAAGTATTTCATATAGGTTTCTAATTGTAGTTATACAAAATGAATCAATATCCATTAAAAATTGAAAATGTTTATTCACCGGCATTGTTTATTCTAAAATATTTATTTTCGTGGGACAGAAATATTGTACATTATAGGTTTTGAATATTTACATATAATAATATTTAAAGTTGAATAAATATTTAAAATTGTTTTTTCAGAGTATAATATTGACAATTATTCTATTTGATAATTTATTGAAATCAATGGGATAGTTAGGCCATGGTCAAAGGTAATCAGTTATAAAAATACTTTTTATTAAAAGTTAGAATAGTTTATATTAAATTATAATATTGTAAAGATATTTTTTCAAAATTGAAAACTCCGATATATTATTCTCACATAGGTTTTACAGTTTTATATTTTATGATTTTAAGGCCACAACTTATATTTCGTTTATTTTGGAAATATTTTTGTGTTTTGTAAATATTTTTGAGAAATGTTGAGATAATTATATATACGAGCATATAGGTATACATATTATTTTTTGGTGAAAACTAAAATTCTGAAATCACGTTGGTCGATTGAAAACTCTAGAGGTAATTAGAGTAGGTGCCTGAACTGAGTAAATTTTTTTAAATTATAAATGCTAAAAGAAAATTTTTTGAAGATTACATTGTTTTTAGGCATTTTTAACCATATATTTTAGAATTTTTTTTAGTATTAATGCATATTTTATCTAAATTTTTTGGTTTTTAGTTTCTTAAACCAAACTTTAATTATTGTTTTATAATAAATATAGGTACAGCAATTAAATGTTTAGTTTTGCCTTAGTTCAATGATTATGAGTGTAGATAATTTATATTAAAATAATATAATTCACAATAAAATATGTTTAGAAATAATAAGCAAATTTCTATTATGATGAAATTAAAAAAATTAAGAAAATCAATTTATTAATTCAAGTATTGGTATTAATGATCTACCACATGTTTACATAATTTTTATATATTTAAATCAAGTACAATGTTTAATTATACGTAATCAGACAATCAATTGTTATAATTATTTTCGATGAACTTGTATTATTTATTTTTTGTGGTATAATGTAAGTATATAGATCGCAAGGTAGGTAGTAAAGTTTGATATTGAAAATCAACAGCTATTTCATTATAATGATCTATAAAATAATGACAAAATATAGGTACCTATATAGATGCGATTTTTGTTTATCTTAATTCAACGAGCAATAAACATATTTTTTCATCAAAAATGTATTAAAATATTATACGTATTAAGAAAAATATTTAATTATTTTACATTCTGAATGTAACTATAAAAATGTATATTGGTATAATCGAATATAGGATAATGTACGGTACTCAATTTTTCGGCAAATGACGCTTCTGTATTGTTTTGTGGTATACAATGGTCTTTGTTTGGCAGGCAACTTATTCTTTTTTTGACAATAAAAATTCTCTAAAAGTTCAATATTATAAAGGTATCATCATTCGGGGGTTTTTTTTTGTGGGGGGGGGGAGGCGAGGAAAATCTGGCTTTCTTTCATAATCGTTTTTCAATTGCCATGATTTATCGTTTAATTTAAATTGAATAAGATAATTAATACATATACTTTAGCTTCTAACTTTCTCGAGGAGAGTGAAGCGAGATGAGCATCCAACACTAGGATCATCGTATTCGTTATTTTTATCCTTCAGCATGTTAATAGATTTAGTTATTTTATTGTTATTATTTCTTTTATTTCTCAACATAAATTAAATGTATACTGATTTTAAAGTATATAGTATATAGATTTGTAAAATTGATAATCTAATAACTAAAGAACTCTAAGAAAAGTAGACATCAAGGTCGAATTCATTATAATAGACTAAAATACTATATATAATATTATATTATTGTAGGTATGTGGACAACGAAAACTAGAATACAAAATAAGTTTAACATATTGTAATTTTTAATTTTTAAACATATTCGAACATTTTACCTAAAATTATATGATTATAGAAAATGTAGAATATTATTTGATTAACTATCATGTTAAAATTTCTAGTCAAATTTTATTAAAATAAGTTATGATAAATATAACACGTTTTATTTCGTGTTTTTATAGGTATTAATTATAGGGACCAGATATTAAAATCCAAAAAAAGCATATTTTAAAATTTATCCTCCTTTATAAAAAAAAAATTTTCCTTGAGAGTATTGGTTAATATGTAAACTATGTTACAATATTTCTCATCACTCAAAGGCTATCTCCATCAATATAAGTATTTTTTTACTTGTTTACTGTATTATTTCTATTTCTATCTTCTAGAAAAAACTGGATATTTGAAATAATTTCATTACAAGGTGTACTAGGAGTGTGTCTTTTAACTGTGTATTTGATATGGGGCGATGGGGGAATCCCCCCCAAAATTTGTAAAATAGGTAATTAACTGTAAATTATTTTTGATTCTGCATAGAAGAAAATATAATATGTATTCTATACAAATAAAAACATTTGTTTTGCATACCCCCCCCCATGGACACAAGTCAAATATACTATTGACGTCTTTATGATGAAAATACTTTGAAAATGAATACACTGAAACTAAATAAATTTTCAAAGGTCAAAATACGAAGTATACCGTATAATACAGTAGGTAGTAGGTAACTACATAATAATGATATTAATTTATTGTTTTTCATACCAATGTGGCAAAACATTATCTTATACTAATATGCATTAGGTCGAATCATAAAATATAAATAATTATATCGTGAATAATAATAAAATATATTATGTATTAACCGGGTGATATTTTTAAAAGAAGAATACAATTTCATGTACTTTACACTATTGTTAAGGACACTACTGTCCTACGAAAAATAATACGTTTGGTAGACTCTTTAAGACCTTGTTTTCTTGTTTTCCTCTGTAGTGAATCTAAATTCATCAATGAATATTTACTCTTCAAAATCAATATAGTTCGACAATTTTTTTCAAAAATCTTTTTTAATTAACTACCTACCTACCTACCTACCTACAAAGTTTTTAAGTTTTGGTGAAATGTATTTATTTTACAGCAATGTTGTTTTTATATTCATTTCGATAACATTTGCAAGTTTGAATTTTTAATATAAAGATATTGTTGATATCTACCTATATGTTTATAATTTTGAAATTGTTTGATTATTTTTTTTTTTAAATATTTAAAGTTTTAATTAAAGCCAAATTTATTCATTTCATAGCTATTAATATTTGTTTAGGGAAAAATAATAAAATCTATAAGATATTAAAATTCAACAATAGATTATACTTACATTATATTGGTACATATTTTGTAAGTATTATATATTATATTCAATATAGATTCTTAAAATCTTTATTTACAAAAATTTCGTTTTTCAATGCTGTGATTTGTCAACGTTTTTATATTAAAAATAACAATATATAAATTATATATATTTGTTAATACGTCTGGGGAGACGAGTGCAGTTAAAAACCTAGTTTTTGTTTCCTGTAAGTTAATTTACTGTTTGAGTATTGAGTAGGTATTAAGTAATATTTAATATACAAAGTACAAAAATTATTACTGAATATTTTTTTTTCCAAATAATTTAAATTAAATTTATTGGAAATACAAAAAAAAAAAAATGCAGCAAGTAGAGGATGGAAGCACTTCCTTGGTCGGGTAGGATATAGGTCGTGGATGTATGAAATTTGAAAAGAATAATGAATCATTGAATTCTATAAACAGGTTTTGAGCGAAGCTCAGTGAAATATAAATATACTACTCGATATACTTTTATTGTAAAAAAAAAAAAAATAATGTTAATTTTATGATGTCATCATATATATTATTTTAGTAGTATCATTGATTATAAATGGTAGTATATGGTAATCATGGAAAGTGTATTTGTTATTTATAATATATAATTTTTTAAAAAATTTTCTGTTATATAATATAGTTTTTCTTTAGGTTTCAGAAAACTATTGGGAATAAATCAAAAAATTACCTCAAGAAAGTACTGCCTATATCAAATATTCTAATAAATAAGATTTTTAATTCAAAATTCTTATTCGATTCTTTTTAGTATAAAAATTGTTTCCAGAGAATTAAAAAAATAAATATCATGACATTTTAAAACCAATAGATTCCTTGCTCCGCTCAAAATCGAATACAAAATTTCAAGTTACTATTATTGATAGCAGTGGTACACTGCGAGTCTTCCTTAAATTTAACGTTGAAAATAAAAATAGAACCGTATATATATTATACAGAGTATCATTTAGTATTGTAAATTATGTTAAAATTAAACTAATTTGGAAAAAGTGAGGATCTTTACATGTATACAGTTCCGTTTCCTCTCGTATATTTTGTGTGTTGCATTAACAAAATTTGTTAAATATGCAAAATAAAAATTTGGTTTCTTGTTTTGGAAATTTATTTTGTCTTAAGAAAAATGTATATTGTCAATATTATCTCGAACGAATTAAGTATAGTGCAATTACTTTTAAAATTTTTATATTTTTTGATAAACGGTAAACTGAGAGTCGAAGTGTTTTATTTGTAACTTTTAATTAATTTGTAATATAAAGTTTTATTTTATTAAAAGAAAGGTTTTCATATTCGTGTATAGTTTTTTGTGTGGACAATGTGTTATTCCTTGACCTATTATAATATTATAATACGAAGAAATATGAGATTTGAACTGAATTTTTGTCATTTAATAGTTATTGATTTTTCGTTTCCTCGTAATTTTGCGTTGCTTTAGAAAATGTAATATTACCAACGTGTATAGTTTGGCTATTTGTGCATTATTATTATATTATTATCTCAACGAACGCAGTTGTTATTATCTTGTCATTTCTGTCTCGTGTGCTAGTGAGTTTTTTTTTTATATGATTACACGTTTATACGCTTCGCCACAATTTAAAGCCCTTTAGGGACGTTAACGTACAATTGGTATATGGTCATATTGTAATCAGATTATACTCCTGCACATTACTCTAGGATCGTATACAGCATAATATCATCATCAAGCCTACATGGTATTTTTTTTTTATATAACCGGCAAAGAATGTTTCATCGTAGTTTTAAATTTGTATTTTTAAACGATGGAGACTATATGTAAATTTGTTTATTTGTATATATATTTTTTATTTACCATATATATTATGTACCATCTAGTTCTAGTATTTGTGAATTTATGAATCAAATCAAATAAAAGTAGTCTTTATATATAATATATATATATATTGGATGTGAAATGTTATACTAACAGAATATGTGCATATATTATATATTATATAGGTATTAAATTTATCATCGAGATGTGTAGATTTGTTAAAATGATCGACTTTGACATTATTTTTTGGAATATATTTTTATTACGTTTTACTATATAATATTTAATTTTCTTATTTATAAATATTTTCCTAGAATAAGAAATAATAAGTTTAATTAAGTCCAGTGTGTACAAATATTTATTTTTTTAAATTCGCCACGTATTCCTTTAATTTACAAGTATAAAGGTATTATATTATCCATCATTTTAATTTTCAAGGAAATATAATTTCAAAAAAGCTAATTATGCTAATTTAAAAGCTAAAAAGCTAAATATATTTTCAACACAATATTAAATTAATTTATAATCTATTTTCATTTAATTACCTACGTTTTAATTTAATATTTTACTTTTTTTTTCTTCCTTTCTGTAGGTAAAGTAAGTACGGATATAAGTGAATATGTATATGCGCAATTGGTATATAATATAATATACCTATTATATACATTTATGATAAAAACTTGATACTATCTAAAAAAGGATAATATATTTAGGGGTTTTGGGATATAAAGTATAATATATATTATTTAATTTTTACTCGGATAATATATTATTATCTTTGTGTATATCTTTTTTATTAGAATAGTTATACAGATGCCATTGTTCAGTACACCAATTGATAACACGATAGATATCGTGTGTTCCCGTGTGAGTGTACGGCACAGCCGCGCTCGCGTTAGTTTTCGTTGCAACGTTGTACCGGCAGCTCCCTTGCGTTGTGAGCACTCGTGTTCCGGCTTTTATAAAAACAAATTTATATTATATGAATTTACACTTCATTTCTTAATGTAAATAAACTGAATCAGCAAAAAAAAAAAAATATATTCGTTCAGTGATTGAATCCCTTTTTCATGTCTCCAACAGCCATTGTTACCTAGTTTGTTACTATATAATATATATGTAGGTATATATATTATGAAAGTTTTAGAATTTTGACAACTATTAAGATATCATTTATACATGCACTTGGGTATGTTGTAGTTATTAATTTAGTACTATTTGCAGAAAAAAAAAAAAAAATAGAAAAAAATATATACGAAAATTTGTAGAACAGCCAATATATTCTTGCTATATTTTTGCTATATTCTTGTCATATTCTTGCTTCACTCAGAGTTTAAAACAATACAAAATTGATATAAACGAAAATTACGGGATTTAAATTAATGATAATTAACCGATGATATGTATGGATTATGTGTCCTTAAAACTTATAGTCATTTTTACTTTTATAGTTTAAAATTAAACGTTAGATTTTATTACCTATAAAATGTTTAATGGTGCAATTACATGTCTTCTTAATTATTACATGCTAAACGTTGTTTGATGTAATTTATTATTTATAAATAGCATTGATTGTTTCAATCTTATGTAACAGAATACTCGTTCGAATATTGCTTAAATTTTTGTCTGGGGATTAATTCTATATTTTATAAAAATATTAATTATTTATTTTTGCGATTGGAGGAGGTCATTATAGAATGAGGTATTTTACAAACAAATTGTTGGCGATCCATTAAAGATGGAATGTGACCTAAAATCTTATCATGACCCTATTTTGAGAATCATTGGTATATAGTCTATAAGGTAATATAGATGCATACATTAACCATTGTCCCTTCATGGAACACTATCAATGTACATATATGTACATATTTAAATCGTTGAACAATATTGGTTTTAATTAAGTATTTAAATCAGTATATAATTATCGGTGCATTTCTATAATAATCGATTCTAAACAATAAATCTAGCTGCGTGTATTTACGCGGAGGGGAGTTCAGGGGGCACTGGACCCTCGTAACAAAAAAAAGAAGATATTTTATAATTCATTATTATAGGCAGAATTTAAAAAAAAATTGTACATATTTTGAATTTCATTAAATACATTGTTTAAATTAAATTATATTGACTTTAAAATTGTCCTCGTCTATATTACACTTATTATCTTATTATCAACTAAATAGGTTTATTTTGATGCTGCTAATAAGTGTATTTGATTTTTTTTTGAATATTATGTAGACCCCCTGCAAAAAAAGAAACGGAAAATATGCTATTATGAATAAATCGGTGTATTTTTTTTTTAGCAATTATCACTGAGTGAAGAGCATAATGTTCTATCATAATACTACAGTTGTCAATATAATTAGTACAATAAGAAGTTTTGAAAGTAATTATTTTTATAATTCATTGAAAATATTAACGATTTTCAAATATTTTTAAAAACAAAAAAAAAATATCAACATATCTTCTGAAAAAAATAAAAGTCATAAATAAGTATTTTTGTTTTTTTATAAAAATAATAACCTATAATAATAATATATAGGTAATGATATGTCCAATGTCTATATTTCATATAATTGTTTTAAAAATGTTATTTTCTATAAAGGAACAATTATAAAAAAAAAAATAAACGTAAATTCTATATTAACATATGTTTCTGGAAAATTCATCAAACATTTTATTATTATTTTTTTTAAAAAATATTTAGTCTAAATTATAAATCGGACCAAAATCTGCCATATTTTTTTGATTTTAGTTACATTTATTAATTATGGAAAATTAATATCATCTAATTATTGAAAATAGGATCCACACATTAGTGTTGTTAATAGTTTACTAGTTTAAAAAATGCACTATTATAAATCTATTAAAGCCATATGCACGGTAAAAATAGTAAAATACAATTTTTCGTTTTTAATATTTCATATAAATAATAACTTACATATTGCATTTTTGGGTGTAATATTTGAAATTTATTAGTTCGGTTGTACGGTACAGTGGCTATATATATTTTAATTTCGACGTTCGCATCTTATACAACGGTCTATATGGTTTTATTTGATAAAAAAATAAATAATAGTAATAATATTAAATGTAATAGATTAAAAGTTTGACAAATGGTATGTCCGATTGTAACCAATTAAATAATTTAATGATTTCATGCTATATACATTTCCGGAGTTATAATAGATATAAGTATATTATAATATTTTGGATTGGATGACCTTGAATCTGATCTGAGTTTTTTTTACATTATATAGGGAACATTAAAATTAAAATGTGGAGGTAATTTAAAAAAATCAATTTTTACTGCATTTGCAGTACCTAATCAAAATTTTTTAAATGGCAATCCCTATTTCTGGCACATATTCGGATAAGCGTAATTTAAATTCTTTAAAGTCATTTTTATTTCTATATATTATGGTCTTATATTCGAAAATGATCAAATTACAATCATTGTATATTATAATAAAAATAATTTAGTAATTATCAAATTCAATATATCTACCACCAGTATCCTACCCAATGAGTGAAATGCTTCCACCCACTACTGACCGGGTTTTCCTATTTAAAACATCTGTAATTCGGTTAATTTTAGATTTAGGACTATGATTGATATAGTTAAAAAGTTTAAAAAAATTAGTCTAATATTCAATTATGTTCAATATTTATTGAAAAATTAAGTTATTATTTAAAAAAAATGACTGTTTAAAACTTATTTTAATACTAGATTCGGATAGGAAGATTTTTTCATGTTTGTTTTGATATTGAAAATACAAATTATTTTCCGAGTTATAGCCATTTGAAATAAAATAAAAAAAAAAAAAAAAAAAAACGATATTCTGAAAATTTAAAACAGCTTGATAAATATTTGATTTAAGATTATGATTTAAATATCTATACTAAATATTATACTTAAAGAAATTTAATCTATCCGGATACCGTGTCAAAAATAGAGTATCAGCGTGGCCATTTTTAAGAAATTTTAGGATTTTTTAGGAAATTCCAAGAAAAACGAAAATCTGACAATTGAAAAATGTTATTATGCATTTAAAAACTAAATAATAAACAGTCCCGTTTTAATATCTATTTCTTTTGTTCCATGTATTTATTGCATTAACCCCGAGCTGTGTACAGCGTGCGGTCACAATATTATATTACGCGCGCGTATTTAATATATATATAATATAATAAATATATATAATATATATTATACTATAATAATATATTATGTACGATAGTGTTAAAACGGCGTTAGTCGGTGGCCGAGCGGGAAGACAACAAACAAAGGACTGCGGCGGACCAGGGACTTTTCGCGTGACATTATCCCATATGCCGCGACCGTTACCGACAATGACGTTACACGTTAGATTATTATCGTTGTTATTAGTATTTTTATTTCGTAAACTACTATCATATTACAATAATATGCGAAATTATAAATATCGTTTATACGTAATATTATCGTTATGAACGGGACGTTATAACGTTTTCTCGATCCCGACCGAACGGATATACACGACGCTATATTATTATAATATAGTAATACGACAATAATAATAATAATAATAATAATAATAATAATAATAACAATAACAATATATACGGCCAGCGGTGGCGGTCGTCGTCGTCGTCGTCGTCGGTCCAGTCCCCGACGTTATACAAATTAAAACCGATTGTACAATACGGCGTTTTAAATCGTCGCGCACACATATACCGATTTATGGGCTTTAATGCCGTCGTATACGTATAATATCGTGTATATACATATATATTTGTATAATATTATATTATATTCGTCGCCGCGCCCTAACGGCCGTCCTGAGGGTGGGGGGTGGGGGGTGGGGTGTGGGGACGGTCATGTCGGCAGCACGTGTCCGACCGAATGACGCATGCGCTCAGTGCCGGGCTATTGATCCTCTCTGGCGCGCGCCCGTCATCCTCACCGCCCCTCCTCACACCACTCCTACCGTATTGCGGTCAACACGACGGGGGCGACAGTGGCGGTCCGCCCCCCCCCCTCCCACATCGCTTCCCCATTCTCGGTCTCGCCGTATCGCCCGTTTTCGCATCACTCTCGCTCCGTATAATATCTCAATGACTCCATTTCTCTCTCTCGTTTACTCTACCATTAATATATCGTCCGTGTACGACGCCGCCGTACTGTTGTTACGTCGCCACCGCCGCCGCCGTCCGTGTCCTGTCCGCGGTTGACGTCGACTGGATGACGACGCGGGCACACGACGCTGCACGTTGTCTGTCTCCCCGTCCTCTGTGCTGCCCGACAGTCGTTCAAAGTTTCTCGAAATTCGTACCGCTAGCACTCATCAAAATCACGCGTACTTTTGAAATGCATTCTTCCGATGTTCACGAGATACAGCTTAAATAAATTCCATCCGCACGGAAGTCATCATATTATATAGGCAGCACCGGACGGGGAAGCCCACTCTGTTTTCGATAAACGCGCGGGGAAAACAGTAAAAACACGATTTATTTCCTCGTAAATCCGAAAAAATGTGTCTAGTTAATGAACATTTTTACACAGTATTCATCTTACTAGCATACATACGCCATAAAATGTTCAAAAAATCTTACAACCGTATTATAACTAGTTACGAATATTAATTATGAATATTCCATCGAAGCTCCGAATAATTTTGCCGACAGAAATAATTTACCATTGCTATGAAATTTAATATATCCGCCACTAATGTCCTGCGTGGGATGAGTGAAATGCTTCCACCCTACTGGCCGGTTTTTTTCTAGATTAACTTATTTCGTTCAAGTTGATTAAGTAAATTGAGTTAATAATGACGTACATTTTAGATTTTGAGCGGAGCAAGGGAGCTATTGGTTTTAAATTGATGTTTAATTTTTATTTCTGTGAACAATTTTTTGACCAGAAGATTTGATCTATTTGGTACACGTGTACCGATTTTTCTAGTTCATTTATCTAGTTGGTACTTTCGATGGGCCATTTTTCTGTTTTAGACGCGTAAGGAAAAACTAATAAAAACATTAGAAATATTTTAATTTATTAAAAAACACTAATAATAAAAATATAAAAAAAAAAAAAATACTTGGCATTTAAGATATTTTAATAATAAATTTATCATAACAGCTATTGAACTTTATGAATCAAAATGAACTACTAGTAAATTAAAGTTCACGTTAATTGAAAATATGAATTAAATTTAAAAAAAAAAAATGTCAATAAAATCTTAATATACATATTTATATTTGTGAACCTATCTTGGATCATCGAATTTAAAAGCTAATCCACAACATTTTTCCTCTTAAGTTTACGCTGAAAAGGATCACTCACTGTAAGTAGCAAATACTTTATAAAATGTGCTGGAATTTACTTTTTATAATTATTTATTTTGAAGTAGCTACATGGCTTATACAAATATACAGATATTTTATAGTGAAAAAACTATCTTTATTAAATACAAATGTTCAACCTCAAAATAATTTTATGCATTAGAAGCCAACAACATTGTTTACGATTAACATTTATGATATATTGTATCAATAATGAAATTAATTTACAACTTGGAAAGCAATTAATCCATAGATATTTTTGGCAATTTTGTAGAATTTGAATACTTAAATAATAACGCGTCTCACATTTTGGATGTCTACGGGATATAAGTCTTCCCTAGTCCTCCTAAATAAAATACTCCTATATACATATAATATGCACGTTAAGTATTACAATACAATTGTTGTTAATGAATATACCTACTAAACAATTAATAGAAAACCTAATAATACAGAATAAAACTTAAAAGGAATACGGTAACATAAATATGAATAATGATTAATTTAATTAAATTAATTAGTTAATTAAAGCGTAGACTATTTAGTTTTAACAAAACGTTATCAATAACGTGCTATCAATCATAATATAATCCACAACCGGATGTTCGGTATAAAAATTGAAAACCAACATTATTGACATGGATTAACAACACTTTACAATTTTCGTACCACATAAATCGAATTCCATAGATCATTGTGTACTATATAATATTAGTGACTAATGTCGTGCATTGCTCAGTGCAGTATATCATTTTAGGCACTGTGTCGTATCACGCGCTGATTATGGGAGGAGAATGGTGGGCACCGCGGACAAAATGTACCGACGAAAACGTGAGCATTGTCTAAGTTAATAAAATATTCGTCGTCCGTCAAATTATTCTTTGTTTAATTTTGTATTCTCTGGTAATTATTATTATTGGAGTTACTCGCGTTTGCTGCAAAGGAAGTGACATGGCATTTTCGTATTTTTCGTCTTGTTTATCGTAATAATAATACAAAAATCATGCTTTTCGGTCGATTAACCAGATTCAACGCACACGGTCGTCAATATTCGATTTTCTAATATATTTAAAATATTTCAATACAATTCGTGTTTATCGCAACAACGTGTATGCATTGTACTCACACCTATATCGCAGGTGCAATGTGCATAGTGCATATACATCATAATAATATTATGATCTCATTATAGTCGGTCTAATATTACCGTGCGGTCTCGTTATTTATTAGATTTTTTTTTTTTTAATATTTGTGTTCATGAATGGTTTTCAACGATCGAAAAAAAAAACGTTTGTAAATCACGTTGTACTACTATTCATAAAATTTAAGGTGATGCATATTTTCGTACACTAGAACATTCATGTTTTATCTCTCGATTATTTGATGTTTATAAAAACAGACAAATCGTCATTTAAATGTGTATATTCAAATATATAAAACGATTTTATTTTAGATTTTTCAAGTTCCTTAGATTGTTATCTGATCGCCATGTATAGTAAAGTATGAAATATTTGTCTGTGTCTTGTATTTAGAATTAAATATTGGGTACAGTAGTGACTAAAATAACTGAAATTCCGTACTAAACAAATAAATATGAACACAAACTCATAACTCATAAGGGACCTGCTACTTCTCAAAAACACCTCCTCCTCAGTGTTGTTTCTAAGTCAAATTAATATCATCAAATTAACGCGTATGAAGTTGGTCCATCCACATTAAGTTTTACCATGAACCTATTAAATCTTCACTAAAATCGTGGAAGAATTTTTAAGTCAATTTAAAAGTTTTACAATGATGTTTATTTTTATTTTCATTTTTCTGGAAACGACTTTTCGATCAGAAGGCATGATCGAATTGGTGTAACGCGTCCTCATTTTCCAGTAGCAAATTTTATCAGGATGGTACTTTGAAGAGGTTGTTTATTTTGGATATTTTCGATAAATACTTAAACAAAAATTACTGAAAAATTACGGGATCGCGATTCCGTCCAAATCGACTTGCTTTTCTACGTAATTTCGAAAATGTTTTAGTAACTACACTAACGGTGATAAAATGTAGGTACACATTTTTTTTATTTGCAATTTTGGGCTATTTATAAACATTTTAGATTTTGTGTTTCTTAATTCCTAAAAGGGGTAATTTTAGGTTTCAAAAGCTGAATATTTAATATACAAGATAAAATGTTTAAAAAATATCGGGAAATCGGTGGTTAAATTTTTAAAAAATATTTTTCATAGTTTTTCGACAATAATTGACAAAATTTTTTATGTAAAATGCACTCATCTCGGGAAAAAATGGATTTAAAAACTTGAAATCTTCATAGAATATGCAATTTGGTTTTCTCCAAGTGGTCGAATTTTTTTCTAGCTCTTATCTAAAATCTAAATGATTGTGCTATAAGTATTCAAATTATATATTCCCTTGGAATAATTATTATTACCGTGTGCGTGTGCGTGTGCGTGTACGAGCTACCTACTGTTTTCAGTTTTACAGATAAGAAATGGTAATTGTTATTCCCGGAAGTCACTCATAGTAACAATCATTTATTACTCTATCTCTCTCACACACATACACACATACACACGACTCATATGTTTGTGTATTTGAAATGGCCTATAAAAACTCCTTTACTAATCTCCTTAAAATAAAAAAAGATAAGGAAAGAAATGATTGAAGTGAAGTCATACAGAATACCGAATAAATCAGAAATACAAAGACTAGATACAAATATATCCTGCTCGGACAGACGAAAATAAGTGACTTGTGGAGCAAGAACGAAATATTCAAATGTCATTGTTTTTGATTATATATTGATGAGTAATAATGTTGTAAAATACTTAATGTCATCTAGTAGTTAGTATATACGGTTGACAACAATGAAAAGGTAGTTAGAGGAAATTGACTATAGAAACCTCATAATAAGATGGGCGGGTTCTCACTTCTTTAAATTGTTAAGTTAGCCTAGAAACTTCGAAATAATTAGTATCAAGTGATTTATATTTATTTGCAAGATTATATTATAGTAAAATATTGTTAAGTTATTTTACATTACCCGGAGAAGGTGTTTTTAGCTGAAACCGGTAGTAATTATAAGAACACTGATGACAACAAACCTAAAATACTTTCGGTGTATTTTTTTTTGGTTATATATAATTTATAAATTATATTTTGAGAATTTATTGTTGATTTGTGGGACAAATAATTGTTATCAAGTTTAATTTATGTTTTTTTTTTTTTTTGTTTTATAATGATTGGTTATTCTGGATAAATTGAATTATTTTGCTACTACGTAATCAAAAAATTCGCACGGCACACGTTGTTTTTTTAAAACACTATTTTAGTTATAAGATACAGTATGTTTTGTATATTTGTATAGTTGTATACATTGTACATTTATGTTTATTTGTATACATACATATAAACATTTTATTGGCTTTTTAAAGTTTATTTTGGTGTTATAATTTTTTAATTTACTCGTATACTCGTATAATTATATTAGTAGTAATAAGTAAATCTAATGCATTTGTTTTTACTATATTTATTGCTTATAATAAAATATAGTAAAAACAAGTGAGTCCCAAGTACAATTATTGGAAGGTTCAAGCAAGAAACGGAAGTCATAATACTATATTATTATAAATTGTGGTTGAACTATTGTTAATATGATCATAACAACATTGTAGTCATTGAAGTTTTGTATATAGTTATTAGTTAGCTATTTCAATACCAAAAGGATAAAATAGTTTATAAATATTTAATAATTTATATATAATCTTATTTAAACTCGTTATTGTATTATAAACTTTCACTCGGGTCTTAGTTGTAAACTTAAGTTCCGAAAATTATTCTAAGGAATTATATATTTTTACGATTCAATAATAATTTTGTCTTGATATTTCATATAGGTGTGTTTTATATTTTACTATATGTACTATACGAGTATGTATATAAAATAATATTTTTTTTTATTAATAATAATAAAAAAAAACATGTCAATATTATATTTTAAGCCAATAACTAATTTTAGACTTTGAGTTAAGAAAGCGGACCAAGAGATGCTCTTTTGATTCAATCATAGCAACTATATTAAGTTTCAATATAAATTCTGTGGTGTTATCTTATCAAATTATATTGTATATTGGCTGAAAATAAGTCTTGAAAAAAATTAGAATTTTTGTTTATGAGTAAAAAGAAGAATGTATTGATAATATTGAAAATATATGACGTGTTACTTTATATTTTTGGTAAATATTTTGTCGGGTATTGTACAAGAGCTTGTGAGTCGTGATGTATCATATAATAAGCATGTAAACCTATATAAATCGAATAGAAATTGATCGAAAATGTTTGTCAAGAAATTGTGAAAAACTACTGCGAATCTCCCATAAAAAAACCGTGCTACGAATCACAAGCCACCGGTTTTTTTAGGAAATCGAGCTTCGTTTTTCGACGATTTGTCGATTATTGCTTTCTGCAGATTTATCATAATAAAACAAATAAAGTACGGATAGTATTATAGGATACTGAGCTTAGGGTACTTGATTTCACTTATACTTTAACAATTCAGTGTTATTATTTTTATTTGGAAAATGATAAGTTATTTCATTAAAAACAAAGGTTCAGCTAGATTTATTTATATAGTTTATCTTAAAATAAAGATTTTGTTTGAATTGGGTACGTATAAGTAGTCAATTTAAATGTTAACATAAGTATGATTATTTTTTAACAGTATTTAAAAATTTTCGGAAGGGTTTTTTAGTTTTTTAAATTTTAAATATTGCCATAGCTTTTTTAGATTTTCGGTTCATCTAACAGACAATTAAAATTAACACTACGCAGAACTTAAATGTTGGCCTTTTGATTAAACGTAGTGTTTAATCACCTATAACCAAATTTACTGACAGGAATATTTTAGAGTGGCCTGTATTTTGTAAAATATTATCGGCCTATAAGAAGTTAAAGTTAATTAAAAACTTCAGAATCTAAAAATGCCTATACTTGTAATTCAAACGATATTTAAAAAAAACCGTGGTTCACTATAAAGAATATTCCTGTATTAAAAAACGATAATATGCGTTGAAACTTTAAACTTAACTAAATCGTTACGATTTAAATTCTGTATGTAGATTAATTTTGCTATTTTGCCTGTGATTGGAAAATACGATCCTTTTAATATACCAACTTCAATGAAATATTTTGAGCATATTTACCATTTAAGAAAAAAAAAACATAATTGTAAAAACAATGCATCCATCGTTTAACTCAGAATGTAAAATTAATATTAATTATTTTAAAACTGAAAAAGCAATAGTGACTGTATTTGGAATTATTTTAATAATACGATAATAATCGATTACACAAATATAATATTGTTCTTCACGACACGCCTATATAGGAATTTGACACACCCTAAATAGAGACCTAGCCAACGTGAGAAGGATATCCGTTTTGACAGTTATTACGTTGATAAGTACATATAATTAATCAATAACGAATTTAAATTGTATATAAACATATACGAAATTTTTAATGTTTATGTATGAAAGGGTATATACGAGTATTCCAGATGCATATATGAGTCGTCCAGTTGCAAAAGATCGTATGTCCAATCAAACAAAGTTTTCACAATCGGCGAAGAACTGATATTTCCTTTAATATTTTATAAATCGCCACCATTTTTTTTTTTATAAATACATAAAAAAATTCAATTTAATTATTATTCGTCGACTATAGAAATCGTAGATAAATGGTTCTCAATAAAATTAAGTTTTAAGTTTGGACATATTCTTTTTTGAAACTAAATACGGACTTATTTTTGAAGTAAAAAAATTTAACTTTTGAACTTTTTAGTTATTTATTTTCTGTATTGGTGTTTTATAACTTTATATAATAATAATGTGACAATGAAAATACCCTTTAAACATTTGTTTTTAACAATGTAAAATAATAATGTAACAATCAAAATAACAATTTTTTGTTTAAGTAAATTCTGCGTTCTCTTAATTCATATCTCCAAAATCTGATTTATCATCTTGCCCATTATTTTCTTCGTTGTCAATAATTACAGTTTTATAGTATTCGAGATCTGGTAAATTTCTCCAGGCACATCCAAAATGCTTCTTAAGTAAATTGTCTACATCAGTCTTTTTTGCTGTATTTATTTGAACACCTTTATTTAATACATTAGGTTTCATTGATGTTAAACTTCTTCCACATGTACACAAGCCTTTTTCCTGGTTAATATTTAAATGATAATTTGACTTTCCTTTTACCTACTAAAATATTATTTTATTTGGATTTTGACAATATTATTCGTTTGGTAGGTACAAATTCGTAGGCGATTTTAAGATGTTTAGATATGATGACTTCTAATCATATCATTTAGTCATTTGCAGAAGAAATATGGATAATTGTGCCTATTGTTTTAAAATTTTTTAAATAATCATTAATGCTGGTCATGTATGCAATTTTTTTAAATTGTTTTTCCTAAATGTCCAAGAATGTGGTCTGGCGGAAAAAATGAATGGCACACTATAGTATAAAAAAAATTAATATTTTTGATGTAGAAAGGATATTTGTGTAAGAATTTTGAAACCATGAACAACATAACTTGATTTTTGTTCTATCCTCCACATCCATAAGAAAACAGTCGAATGGTGTGTATATTCGTTAAATCAGAGTTTTTTTTAACGATGATAAACAAACGATGCAATTTCATTATATCCTTTTATATGTTTTGTTACTAACCAAATATATATAAACGTATTTTATTTTAATTGTTTTAGATGAATTAGATGTTTTGATGTACTTTGGCAAACCGTAAAATTGTATACGTACAATTGTCTGAAATAGTAGGCACTTTGATGGGGAACTTTAGGTAACACTATGTTTTTTTGACAGTCTAATGAAAATATTATCTCTCCATCATTTTCATTTTATATTAATATATAAATCAGCCTTTTTTTTATGGACTTTCAGTTTTGTGTTTAATTCTCTTTTTTCGATCAAACATAGAGTTACTTTGATTTTTTCGCGTCAACGAGATACATAAAGTTTGATTTTTTGTGTCAACAAAATACATAAAGAACAACAATTAGTTGCTGGAGATCTGAACCCTATATTGAAAATAAAATATTAAACCATGGAATCGATGAACAGAGCACCTATGCTACTTTTGTAACTGGTCGTACTTGTTTGTCTGCCTATGCCAGTGCATTGAAATTTACTCCGTTTTGCAGCTGTACTATTTTACCCAGTACATACTACTTTTTGGTACACGAATACAATTACCAATTGACGTACTCTATTTTGCAACTACATTTAATTTTTAAATTAAATGGGATATACTGTGTTTCAAAACATAAACATTTGTACGAGAAATCGATTATGGACAAACAATAAAAAAATGACAAAATATCGATTTCAATTGAAAGTGGTCATACTTTTTGCAATACTATATTCCAGATATTTATATTTTATTAATTTGTCAAGAGTAAAATCAATGACGTGTAATAAGAATATAAATATAATGGGTGTTGGAAAAATTATCTGGGGAAAAAATAACCACTGAATAAATATCAGGAGAAAAAATACGCAGTGGAAAAAATATCCAAGAAAATATACCAGTGAAAAAAATTTATATTTTAAAAATTTATAAAAATTTATTTAACTAAGATGTAATTGTGATTTCTTATAACGTGTCTGGAGACTGCAGGTTGCAACTGTTTTTGATGTGTAGCCTATTACGATTCATTAAAATTTTTTTTAAATTAAACGCTAATAGACACGGAACACGTATTCATTCAAATTATCTTTTTGTTAGATATACTATAATCGACATTTACCTTTTCACATTTGTTAATACAATAATTTTTTAACAATAATTTATACATTTTTTTTCGTACTAATTATATAATTATTTTTACTTATGAATAATTATTAATTGTATACAAATTTGAAAGTTTTACGTTTATTAATATTATTTATTTAAGACCTTTTAAGTCATTTCTCCCCCCCAGATATATTTTTCCTGGGTATTTTTCCTTGGATATTTTTTCCATAGGATATTTTTTCCGGACATTTTTTCATGGTAATTTTTTCTCCGGATATTTTTTCTTAGATTCAAGTATATTATTTTCATTCTTTTTCCGGTAATAATCAATCCTAAGGTTGGTTTTGCAGTTTTTCATGTTCTCTTCACTGGTCTATTTTACCAGCTAGTCTCTTCAATTCTTTGTAATTTGTTAGTTCCACATCAGAAATTATTATTTTGATATTTTTTTGGTATATTATGTTTTTGGTCATCCTCGGTCTCTTTTGCCAGTTTATTTTTCCTTCTATTATAATCCTGATTATAATAATATTTAGAATTATTATTTCACTTATTATATTAAAATTATAATAATTATTATTATTTTAATCATAAATGCTTATTTTATTATATATTTTTGTATAATATAAACAATTTGTATTCATTATTTGTAATAATATGTAATATATTTGTATACATGTAATATACTAGTATCTATGTATGAATGGTAATATGTCCAATGTCCATATGTTTTAGATATTTATAATTTATTAAGTTAGGTAATACTTTTTATAAATCGAATTTCAAGTCTAGAAAACCAATTTTTACGAAATCCGTTTTTACGTAGGTAATTTTTCGGTGTTTAGTTTTTCCTTACACGTTTATCGAAAAAGTCGAAAAATTATTTCTTCAGACATCCTGATGAAATTTGATTCCGGAAATTGTGGATACACATTGTAATGATTGGATCAAGGGTACTTCTGATCGAAAAGTTGTTTTCAGAAAAAAAATTATGAAGCTCCCTTAGAATCTAAAAAAATTATAATCAATGATATAATACGTATATAAAATATACGATACATTAGTACATATAGATGATTCTATAAAATACTTATTATGGGTGGGGGGGATAGAATTTACATTTCTCAAAAAGTAATTAAAAAACAAATGTTGTGGCAGTTTATTAAATAATATTCAAGACAAAAAAAAATATCGTAGTACAGCCAAATAAGTCCTGACTTGTCTGTTATTTTTGCCAGGAAATTGTTAAACCAAATGTGTGCATATTGTTATTATTATAATTATTTATAATAACGAACTTACTTGTTTTGCATATCTTTATTAATAATTTGTTATCGTGTTCAAAACGGCTAAAATATAATTTTCCAAAAAATGAGAATAAAAAGTGGACTTGTTTGGTTGGTGCACTGAGGAGCCCTTTATAGCTATTGTTCGGTGTTATATTGTCAGTTGTGACTAATATTTATCAACTCGTTTACATTTCGTGAACGAGGAGTTAAACGTGTGTAAAGGGAGTGTCTATATTATGCATCAGGACATTTTATCAGGTTTATAGAGGTAGAGTCGTTTTCATAAAAAGGGACGATGGCAAACACAGGTCATTGTTTCGTCACGACGTGTAAACACATAGTAGGTATGTGCGTGTTTTTATTGAACATATACGGTCTGCAGGCGAGGTGAGTGGACATAATAATAATAAGCCCGATCGTTGATAATGACAATGAGCTTTAGTGCGGTCGATTAAGTCGGGTCACACAATTATTCGGCGGAAAACGGTTTTATCGATGATTATAAAAATACAATATATTGTAGCTTAAATTAGTCTAGCATGAAACAGTACAAATATTAATTTATTGATATATATATATATATATATATTATGTATGTGTTTTGTTTTGTTTCAAATGTCTATTAATTATTTATAGAGAATAAAAATAAACATGAGTTATTATTTCAAACCCTAATACTTACACCAGTACACATGACATAAATTATTATGATATTGTATTATTCTCTCCGTATTTTCAATTTTTCGTATTTATATTTTATAATAGAATAATATTCTCATATATAGATACTATATACGTATAAAAACTTAAAAGGCGAATAATATATGATATATTTATACATTACTAGTAGATAAGTGTTTACATAATTAAAGATGATAAATACTTTTAAAACTAGATAAATAAAATGTTCGATTAAAAAATACAATATAATTTTAGTTTCTGAACGAGCGAGAGAGCTATTGGTATTATAATCAAGATATTTATTTATTTTTTCTATTATTGCCCACGCAAGCTACCATTAATTTTGAAATAATTAATAAGTCTACTTTGCATCGATCGGAGCAATTTTTTTTCTATTTTTGTAATTTTTTATGAGAAAAATTTACTTGAAATTGCAAAAAAATAGCTATTTTTAATTATAAATAATATAATAATTATAATAATCATTTTAAATGTGAACAATGTGTTCTGATCGATGAAAGGTAAATTTGTTGATGAATTCTTAAATATTTTAAATGTTTTTAAATTATTAATTAATTTATATTATTTTAAAATATCTGAGTTTTTGTCAGTTATGCAGCTACTTTTTGTTCATAAATTAAATTATTGTAAGTTTCGATCCGCCGCGAATTTGACTTGTGTACGTGCAGTATGTCGCCGCTGTATTCTTTTACTCATTAATAATAATCAATTACTATAGTAACAGTACAAGGAGTCCTAAGGAGCTTTTACGGAACGATTTTTTTAACTCTAGAGACGTTTCTTCTATAATCCGAATAACCTATCCCACGGATATGTTCAAAATGTTCGTTCCAAGGAATACTTTTTGGAGACCATCAGGAATCAAATGAAATCAAAATCAATTAAAATTATAAAAATTAAAAAAAAGTTAGTCCCACGATTGAGAGTTCTTGACTCCCGTCACATGACGTTGTTCTCCTAATGGCGGAAGATGATTGAAAATCTGTAAAATATTGCTAACTTGGGAATCTGGGATTGAACTTCTGCTTCCTCCACCCTCATGCTCGCATCGCACATGACTCAGACCTATTACATTTTCAAAAATGACTCCTGTGTTAATTTTTCTGTAAATTTGCCATAAATTAAATGCCAAAAATCTTAATTCTGGCAATCGTATTCGAACCTCCAACTATCACTTACTTTGCAATTTTTGTACCCACGCTTCACCGATTGAGTTACGCTCCAGTGGTACAAACGTAGTCGGGATTATGGGTACATAAATGTGGGAGTAATACGATTACAAGCACAGCAATGGAGGGGAACTTTTTGGGAACTCCCGCGGACTACAATATCCTACTTCTATTCAAAAAGGTACTGGGAAGCTGCTGTGCTGTTAGGGTACTTATAAAAAGACAAATTATGTCCGCAGTTGACAGAAAAATTATCTATACATTACCGTTTAAAAACGACGTATTCGTCGTGTACTAATCTGATCGATACATTTGAATGTTGTTTTCAAATTATAATTGGTTCTATTACCCCTTTAGAATCATTTTAAAATGTACTTTTGTTTGTTTCTTAAATATGTTTTTGAAAATATGCCATGATTACACAACAATAAAAGTAGTACGGATATTGGATTATTTTTAAAAATGTATTTAAACATTTTTTAATTGTTAAATTTTCATTTTTCAAAGAATGATTAAAATTTGCCTATTTGAATGGATGGCGTAGCCAGTGGTAGATGTAGAGAGGGGCAAAGAGAGCACTAACCCTTAAACAGAAATAGTCTACACCGAAGCTTCGCTCAGAATGGTTTTATAAATTTACATCCACCAAAAATATCTCGTTCAAAAAATGAAGTGCTTCCAATCCTCATTGATAGGTTTATTTAAAAAAAAATTTTCTCTTACCGATTTTTTCTATCAATTTATGAATAATAATATTATATATAATATATATAATTTTTCATCAGTTGTTTATGAGAATTTTCTTTAGCAAAAATAAATATAATAAAGATGATTACATACATAATATACAGATCCAAATAATATAAATTTAAGCTTTTCGAATATTTTATGTAATGTGATGATAGGGAAATTTTAATATTTTAATATTTTCAATATTATACTTAATAATTAAGTGTGTTACATATGCTTGTTTAAATTTTATAACTTAATTACATTTTTAATTAATTTTTCAAATTAGTCCTTTCTTTCAGTGTTTGTTGATTTTACTACATACGACTTTGGGAAACGTGAATATATTATTTGTGCATAAAGTTTTGAGATCTTTAACATGAATCATCGATCATAGTATTTTTGAAATTTTTTTGTATAATATATTGAATTGCATTTTGTTTGTTATTAGGAACAAAATTGTTTTTCAAAATTTTTTGTAGTGAGAATAATAACCATTATAATTATTTTATGGTCAGAACAAATTAGGTCAGAGCTTATATTTGCTGTTTGCATGGCGTGTGCAAACTTGGATGAAAAATTGTGTTGAAAGTCAAAAGAGCAAAAGTATTAATACTGGATAATTAAAAAGTTCTCTTTTTCGTTCAGAAAGCTGATAGGGGTCGGTGTATGGGAAGAGTGGATGAAATATTTCATAAAACATTTTACACCATCATCCGGCTTTGCGAGGCGTATACTTTGTAACAAAGTTTTGCAGTTCTAAATCTACCTTCCCTCCTTTTCAGAGTTGCCTTTATCAGTTCACAGAAAATACAGGTGAAACCTCTAAACGTAGGCTAATTGGACTTGTTTAACTGAACTGCTATGGTATTATTAATGTATACTGTGCAAAAGCTATAAAGTACATATGTGCATTATGCACAGGATTGTCGTTGACCAAAGTTTCGGAATCAAATACATTCATCCAGTGCATTGAAGTTATAGCAGATAAGTAGGACTAGCAGGAGAGGATAAGATAAAAAAAAATTATTAGATCGGTATAGGTTCTAGATCATTAAACAATATTTTTAAGGAAATTCATGTTATCACAATTTCGATATTATCATTGATTTTATATAATAGGTATTAAAATTGTTGATGTAATTGTTTAACGTAGTAGTGGTTAAAATGACTTCAAGATGGTTAAATATAAGAAAGATGAAAGAAAGGATGTATTTTTACATATTTTTTTATGCCTGCATTTTTATGTTTCGTATATTTTTTGTTTATATAACCAGCATAATACTCATCTCAATTTTTATAAAATATGTTATTATTGTTAAATGTATTATATTTATTAGAGGATAGCGGCTCCGTATGTTTATACTTATTATCTTGTTTTTTTAAAAATATTGTATACATATATAGAGAAGATTGAGATGATTCGTGTATGTTGAGGGAATAGGTAAAGGTGCTTTGACAGAAACATTAAGATAAAGGGGATTGGAAGCGGTAATTTATTAAGAGGTTGTGTATAGGCAATTATTTGATTTATTCAGTGTAATTGTATATTTGGTCTTTACTCTTTAGTATATGTAAATACGTTCGGCATAACAATGATGGTGTATTCACTCGCACGCACAGGCACATGTCGATAAATACGGCTACTGTATTTGAAAAAAAACACTAAATCTCATTTCCAACATACTGATTGTCTTAGTTATACGATAAGGATTCTGAAAACTGATCTGAATTCGTCGTGAAATTTACTTTAGAACGACTTCCCCATTTTTTTAATTTTTAGATGCTCCGATATTTACAAGCATATCCCGTTTCTGGTAAAAAATTGCATCCAGTTGGTACTTTAAAGAGGTCATTTTTCTATTTTCTCGATACTTTTTTAATGCGTAAGGAAAAACTACGAAAAATGACGAGAAAACGGTAAGAATATGATTTTGTCAAATCGAGATTTTTCATCTCTTCATAATTTTGAAAATAATGACTTTAAAATCTTGAAATGATTATGGAATATTCAATTTGGTAATATATCCATGTTGATTAAACTTTTTTTAAATTTTGGGATATGTATAGACATTTTAGATTTTGAGGTTTCTAAGTCCTAAAAGAGTTAATTTTGGGTTTTAAGACCTGAAAATTTTATACATCATTAAATATACGTTTCTTTAATTAAATTCAAAATATCTCAAAAATCAGTATTCAAGATTTTTTTTATAGTCATTTAAATTTTTTCCACAAGTTTATCAGTTTGAAATAGTTGTGAAATGAGATTTTAACACGTTGAATGTCATGTGTAAATTTTTTTTGTACACTGTAAACTTGCCATTCATGTGTAGGAATTATTTTGTATGTTTGCTAAAATGTAAAAAGAAAAAAAATATTTAATAATTCAAATTATTTTTGCATCCTTTTTTATAGTATTCGTGTATTTCGTGTCAGGATTTTGAACACGAATATAGTGAGCCCAAGAAAGTCGGTGTATATATTATTGTACACGAAAGCAAGTATGGACAATTATATCATGTACAAAAAAATGTACACATGGCCTCCATGCCAATGCAATGAAAAAGTGTGTGGCAGTTAACGTGTTAAGACCTGAAAAAATTTAATATAACACTAGTCGTGCATTACTTAAACTAAATTAAAAAAAATCGACGGGGAAAAAAGTATTTTAGATTCTGAGGAGCGTAGGGAGGGAGCTAGTGATTTTACAATGATGTTTATTTATTTTTTTTAAATTCACGTGCATTTAGTGCACACGACCCATAGTAACTTTTCACCTATGATATTGCTGCTTAACTATATTTTGTCCACAGTATCTAAAATGCGATCTAGTACCCAATAACCACATTACTTTTCTATATATATATATATATGTATATATATATTCTATATAGGAAGAAAAAGGGAAAAGGAAAACTTAAAAAGATGTTGTTGGATATAGTGTGGAGTGATATGAAGGCTGGTTTAAGTGAAGAAGATACGGGAAATGAGTTAATAGTAAGTCATACACTTGATTTTTAAGAGGTATTGTATAGACAATTTCAAGGAAATTTTAAGAAAAATGAATAGGTATATAAAGATTGAAAATGTTTAATACATTTTAAAAGTAATTTAAAGATGGTCCTATGTAAATAATAGTTTTTGTAGTTTCTTATTAATGAATAATTATTAAAAGTGAGACAAAACATGTTTCAAGAACATGTTTTAAGATGTTACAAGTTTCTAAGAAACTGAGTAGTTTACTGTGTGATATTCTTTCTATAAATTTAAATACCTAACGTAAAATCATCTATATTTTTACATGAGCGATTTTTAATAAAATGATTAAAAGTCGAGTTATAAGACTGAATTTTTCGGAATTGTCTGTTTTGAAAAGCATTACAAATCAATTAATAACTAATAATTTTATAGAATATCGTCATGTAAAAATTTAGGTAGTTTCACGATGTTTAATTTTCTAATGAGATTATTATACATATACTAAAACAATTTAATTTCTTAGAAACGTATATCTTCCGAAGTATATTTGGAAGAGAAGGATATGTAGAAGAAGAAGTAAAAGGATGAGAAGAAGAAGACATTTTAAATTAATTATAACTTTTTACTATATGTTAAAATAAAATACTAAAATAATTTTGTATGTAGAACATTAGATATAAGTGAGAAATACGAGTGTGATTTTACTATATGTTAACTTGTCTGTCCATCATACGACAAAAGAGGTACTTCTGACATTCTTTTAGTATTTGTATACTTTTCTTTGTGTAGAGATTTTATTTACTAATCTAATATACGTTAATCAGAATTATAATTTTAAAGCCT
Source organism: Pemphigus obesinymphae (assembly GCA_025469235.1). Classification (NCBI taxonomy): domain Eukaryota; kingdom Metazoa; phylum Arthropoda; class Insecta; order Hemiptera; family Aphididae; genus Pemphigus; species Pemphigus obesinymphae. The sequence goes on from JAIPRL010001862.1 coordinate 35,216, forward strand.
GAGCGAAGCGAGAGAGAACGGCTGATTATTTACTAAAAGGAAAGAACCTAATTGATCTATTATTTTCTTTCGGTAAAAACTTTTTTTAGGCAATAAACTTACTTGGAAAGTTTCATCTAGTACTTATACCTATAATAAAAAAAGAAAAGAAAAAATTATATGAGGTTATTGTAATACATTATATTGTCTGTATAATTTTTGATATTTTCTAGTTGATTCATAATAAATATTGTGAGGACTCTTGGACATCGTAAAAATGACCTCATTAAAATCACATCGTGTCTATGTATTTTACCTGAATTATTTGGTGTTAATAGTAGTGTTTGATACGATGGAAAATAATAATGGTAAAAAAAAGTTCAAACTAGTAGTTACAAAATAAACTGAAATGTGTCATAACTCGTAACAAATAGACTCGATATTGAACACCAATTATAGAGTGATTTGGGTAGGGAAAACATACTTATATTTTCTACAGATAATTGATAAAATAAAAATGTATTTTTTACCCATAAATCCTCTCCTAATTGAGCAATTTTACTGTTGGTTAATTAGATTATGTTTGGGTAGTAGGCACATTAGAATTTCAATTTTTCGATTTATTATTACATTTACTGTAAGACTAAATTTGATATTCGAGAAATTTTCAAGTTTTACAAAAATATAATCCCTTCTCCCAGTTCTAGAGACCGTTCTAAGGCCTATTGTTGCATCACACATTTCCTTCCATTTGTCTCTATCTAATGATGTCATTTCCTTGAAATTCCCCACTCTTAGTATTCTTAGATCTTTCGATACTTTATTTTACCATAATTTTTTTTATCTACTTAAGGGTTTTTTCCTTGGGATCTCTAGAGTTTATTTTGTTATTGTGTTGGATCTCAGAACGGGTTCTAACCAGCTTAATATTTTGGACCGAATTCTCTCAGTTATGTCTGGTCTTCCAAAAGTATTATATATTTATATATCTTTTCATCTGATCTGACTTCGTATAATCAGGTTAAATTGTTTTTTTTTTGGTTTACAAATTATCCTCAAGAAATTTCTTTATAGTTGGTACTGTCAATTTTCTTCCGTCCTCTAGAATCATTTGTAATTTTTCGCATTCATATGTTATTACGGGTCCTGGTATTACTTTATAAAATTTTTTTTCGAATTTTTTTTACTATAAACTTTAAATTCAAACACTTTGATAGTGTGTTTGTTACTTGTTATAACCCGTCCAGTTCAACTGCGCACTTGGTGACTGTTACATTTTTCAATTTGTAGGGTTTATGAAAGTTGCTGAAGCTCATATGTGTTGCTTATGTACTTTTTTTAAAGGTTATCTCTATTGAATACTCCTGGAAAATTATAGTTTTTCTGTATTCAGTTTTCTGGTTTTTATTGATTTTCTAGTCGATTCCTTGAGTAATTTTGTTCTGACTAAGAAATGGTTTGAGTGTGAGCCTATTCCTCTACATCTTCATACATTTTGGACTCGGTGACTTAATCTGCTATCTATTATAACATGGCTTATTTGATTATGCGTTGTCCTGTTATTTTGTTTATTTGGAATTTTTATTTAATTAGACGGATAAGAAATTTTTCAAATTAGGTATTTAAATAATAAAAAACAAAATATATATATATATGTATTAAAAATGTATTCCAATAATTAAGCATGAAAACATATATTTAGTTTATTAGTATTGCTCCTTATTAAATATTTTGTGTAAGATTATTGATTATATTATATATATAACTTTTATTTTGTTTAGTTTAATATTTGATGATACAGCTATATAGTTTAAAATACAGGCATTGTCTTATGATTTATTTTTTATTTTATTTTCAAGATAAATAAATATTTTACAATTTTATATAGGTATATTTCATATATGTATTATTAAATTCTTTGTAGTATATAAACATATCAGTTTTAATATGTTAATTACCTATGCCACGAGCTTGTTTCGTATTGTATTAATAAATAAATAATGTATAATGAATCGAATAGTATTATACCATCTACATGTAAATGTATTTCAACAGAAGTTTTGAATTTTGTAAAATGTTTAGAAAAAAAACATCATACAATGAAACTAATTATAGTAGTACCTGAGGCTTGCTATATAAATGAAAATAAAACAAACCTGACGGGCTAATAATAATCTGAGACCCGAGTATGCTTTGAGTTAGTGAACCACTGGAAAATGTATAAACTATAAAGGTTATGTTAGTCGGTGCCATAGTAGAATTTAAGGGATCAAATATATTGTGTATATTATATTATTGTTTATCATGTTTCTATGAATATATTTAAAAAATGTATAATCGTAAATTATTTTAGTGCAAAACAATATGTATATTATATAGGTATAGATAGGATATAGGTAAAACAATATTTATACACCATAAGTCCATTTACTTGTCTTAAATCTATCTTAATTCGTAAACTCTCAAAATATATCGACTAAATGGAAATGGAGCAGAAACCTTTTAGTGCAATAGGCACCTATATATTATAATTCGAATTTAGTTATAAAATGATATCATTCGATATAGTCTTTGTCTATGTCTGTCGTATAAATATGTATCGTATAATATTATATTACATGTTTGTTTATTGAAAAAATATATAGATTATATATAGATTGAAAATAATACTTTTTTACTAAGAAAATTTAAGTATTGATTTTATAAGAAATATATTCTTTTTACGCTTTCAGTGTACCTATACTTCAATAATTATTTAAACAAAATTCCCAAAAACATAAAACTGAAAATGCCTTAAAAAGAATATTATTATTAACAGATAAAAACACATTATTTTGATATTTTATATTAATATGGATTAAATTATAAATATAATTATATAATTATATTTTTTTGAGATTCCAAAACGAAGATTATTTTGTCATTTTCAGGAATACGATAAAGATAATCTATATAGTATTTTTATAATTAAAAAGTACAAATTGAAAAATATCTTATCTATACTTTACGTATAAGCACTCAATTATTAGTAAATTTAATTTTTTTAAAGAATCTTTAGATAATAGGTATTTACAATGTACATGCTCGCTATTATTTTTTGTACATTTTTATTGTTTTCATGTACCAATTTTCCTATTTACTTACGTTTTACAATACATATTTGTGTTAAATATTTTGGTAAAGTATATTTTCCGGAAAATAGTATAGTATTAATAATATATAAATTTAGAATTAAAACACTATATCTGCAGTCATTTGAAGTTTATTGTAGTAGTTTAGATTATGGAAATATAATTGTTTTTTCGGTCATTCATTCTACCTATACATTGGATTGTTCTTCGAAATGTCTTAACTTAAAATGATTACAAATAATATAGCTATTTGTTCAAAATTAAAAATTAATATTCCTAGAAAATTATTTTATACTAATTGCTTTTTATTGTTTCAAAATATGGAGTGATTTGTAAAAATTATATCAATTTAAAAAAAAAATTCAATATATATTTATACAGGATAACAATTATTTTGGAATAAATTGTGTATAACTTTAATTATTTTAAAATGGTGTAAGAAACACGTTTTGTACTAATTAAACTTTTTTCTAAAATTTTCAGTCTTCCTGTACAATATGAATATTGAAAATATACAATAATCTGATAAGTACATTGTGTAGAGATAATTTAATGAGACATTTTTTATTCGCATAATATTTTAAGTGGGTATTATTGTTGTTGCCCTATTATATAGTTTTGGATCTTTTTGGTTTTATATTTATTCTTCTTTTGTTTGTCTATTTAATGATTTTAAGGTTACAATTTATTTTGCGTACAATATAAAAGGATTTTATGTTGATTTTTTAACCGCAATAATGATGATGATAATTGCACACGCACACATTTTCTGTATATAATGACTGTATGAGCTAGTAGTTTCTTTCTGTGCTTGGAAATGTCGAATGTGCACATAAAACGTTAAGAAAAACATTTGGGAAAAACGATTTCCGGTTATGCGATGGAGGAATTGTGGGGACTTCTCTCGAGTCATCGTTACAACTTTAACACCCGTGTTGTTTGTTATTAAAAAGGAAAAGGTGTGATCGGGATCGAAGGGAAAAATCGCGGGAAGCAAGTAATAATTTTTGTACATTACTTTTGACAATAAATGGTTTGTAGGTTTTTCTTTCTCTTTATCACCATAATATACTATATATCCGTAATAAAAAAAAAAACATGTCAGAAAGATGGATGTTTTTAAGTATAAACTGCAACTTTTATAGTCAAATACATAAATAACGATAAGACCAAGGTACCTAATAAATTTGTTGTTATTAGGAATTTTTTTTTTTTAAATAATTGTAAAATATGTTATTATGTAGTTCTTAAAATAATAATATGTAAATATATATATAACATTGTTAGTTGTTTTAAATTAAAAATAAAAGCCAATATTCTGTGTTAGACAGTTAGTAAAATCTAGAATCTAAATTATATTATATATTATAATTTTATATTATTAATTAATTATTTATATTATTATTAATTTAATAATTATATATTATAATTGAAGACATGTTTGAAGGAGTAAGTACAAGTGAGGAGTATGGATGGAGAAACTAAGGATTTTAGAGTGGGAGAGAACCAGGGTTCGGCTTTGAGTCTATACTTATTTTCCTTGGTAATAGATGAAATAACAAAGGGTATACAGTGTGAGGTACCATGGTGCATTATGTTTGCAGATGATATAGTGTTGGTTGGTGAGAGTCGCGAGGAAATTAACGATTGGCTGAACGAGTGGAGAGAAGCTTTCAAGGGGGAAGGATTAAGAATTAGTGTGGGGGTAAAATAGAATATAGTTCAATATAGTTTGGAGTGTTGAGCAGTGGATAGGAAGATAGAAAATAGTATAGTGTGGCAAAGATGAGAATGCTATGATGGATGAGTAAAATGGCTAGTGAGGACAAAATAAAAAATGAATGTATAAGGGATAGAATAGGAGTTGCTCGAATAATGGGGAAAATGAGGAAGAATAGATTGAGATAGCTACGGTATGTTTTAAGGAAGGAAGAGACAGAGGTAGTAAGAGTAGTAAAGGAAATGTAAAAGGTAAAGTAAAAAGAGAAAAGGATGATAAAAAAAGAGATGGGGGATGTAATAAAGAGTGATATGAGGTGGGTGGATATAAGTGAGGAGGATGCGGTTGATCGAATTCTGTAGAAATTGAGGACTAGGGTGTAAAACTACAAATCTTTGAGAATGAGGATGAAGGAGAAGAAGAAATTGAATATACGTATTAAAACTCAAATTTTTTAAATTTTTGTATACATTTTTGAATAGTTATTACAAAATATTATTTATCCAGAAAATATTTAGAAATATTTAATGGGTAATATTTAATATTTTTATTAAAAAAAAAAGATTTTTTCCAGCAATAAAATAAAATAAAATTCCTTTCCCCATATAGACACACAAAAAAAAAAAAAAAAAAACAAATAATTTTCCATTTATGCATTACTGTCTGTGAAAAATAATTCAAAGGCAACTTGGCTGTTCTGAATTTTATAGTAAATAATATTTCAATATTTTATTTTTTCTCTAAAATTAACCACAAAAATAGATCAAACAAATATTATTATAAAAACCATAAGATCAATGAACTTACTTCTATTTTATGTAGGTGTTTAAAAATTAAAATAAAAAAAAAAATGTCAAGTGCGCTTTTTATACTTTATTTTTTTTATTTAAATATTTATAATATTCTTTGTTAGCAATTTTTAAGTAAAATAATAGTAAGTATGCACAATAAAAAATATAATGAAAATTGTTATTTATTTTCAAGGTGACCCCACATGGGAATTTGATGCTGTAGTAAATGGTAATTAAGTTATGATTTTTTTATATATCTAATAAGGAGTATTTTGTATACAAAATGTAGGTACCTATCCACATAATTTTAACTTTTTTGTATTCCAAAAATATTAATTTACTTTGTGCCATTGTAATGGATTGGAAGAAATAAACTTATGTACAATGAAATACACTTTTCATTTTTTATATATATTTTTTTTCACTTAACCTTTTGCGAAAGTTTTCCATGTAAAACTTATCATATTATAGCTCCTAAAAGTTTACATAAATAATTTATATTTAATTAAGCGTTATCGAATATATATTCAAATATATGTGTTACACACGCATTAATTTTAATTTTGGTTGCATTTATATTTTATTAAACGCGAATGATATTGATCATTTTAAAAATAATTATAAAAACAAAAACTTTTTTATTGACGATGTTTTTGTATCATACAAATATTTAAACTTTCCAAATGTTATTGTTCATTATATAATTTAAATTAAATTTACATAATTACGAAGGTTTTATATTTGCATATTATTTTTTATCACTGTCAAAAATATTAAAATATTTAATAATATACATTATATATCTTTTCTTGTATTTTATTTATTCACTTTGTTGGATATTGTTATATTTAGTGTAAATGGTATTTATGCACCCCTATATAAGTCAAACGGACACAATTAATTGATTATTTTTTGCAAAATCAATTTATAGATCTTCTTAAAATTTTTAAATTAAAATTGAATATTTAAATAACTTGTATGTGTAAATTATTATTTTATTGATAAATGATAACGTGTGATACTGTGATTGTTGAATTCAGAAATTTTTTCCAGCGGGTATATATTATTTCAGTATGACGGAATTTATATAGGAAATATATTCTATAATCTTAATATACTTATATTAATATATTATAATACTTAACATAATTGTATTTGCTAAGGAGGCGAAAGAAATTTCTGGAGGGGCGAACTCTGGAGGTATTACTGTTTAGTACAAATTGATAATTTTTTACTATTATTTACCTATATATATTTCAAAACGTTACAATAAGTATTTTAGACATCCCCTGCCATAAAATACGAAATATTTGTTTATTGCATTCTAATCATCGTACGTATGCAACATTATGGTTTCCTCCTTCACGTTGTATCGACTGGAATACTAGAATAGTAACTATCCTTATATTTTATGAGTGTTTAATAGGGTTTTATGCCGGATTATACATTATAAATCTTATTGTATTAAGTTTTTTTTAAAAAATTTCGTTTAATTTATTAAACGAAATTTATCGTTTTATTTAATTTTCGTTTAAATATTTTTTTATTTATTTAAAATCATGCAGTAGTAATTGGATAGTAACATCTTTAAACATATTAATATTTTTATTCCTCTCTTATTTGATATATCACTGTTAACTAATTAAAATATATAATATGTACTTTTAATTCAAAATCCTAACCATGGATATTTAATTTATTTCAAACAAGGATTAAGTATTGGTTCTTCTTGGTCCGTCTTCTCTCCCACAGGTATATTTAACCTTCAATTCTTGATTACTCTCTAGAAACTCGATCCGCAACCCTGCATAACCCACGTTTTTCTTCATTTATCTTAATTATTCTTCTCCTTTTTGTACCTTTATTTCTTAATCCTATTTATTGTAGGGTTTTCCACATCGTTTTTAAATGTCTATCTTTTTTATTAGTAAAATCACTGTTATATTTCTATTTGATTATTATATAATAGATAATAATATAATAATAATAATTATCTATTACCGATCTTCGTTTTAATTTACAGTTCCATCTCTTTTCTTATTTCATTAATTTTCTCATTTCGATCTATATCGTTATTGAGCTATAATATTTTTGTTTTTAGATTCATCGAATCTTGTGTATTGTATGAGGTATTGGGATTTTTATGCATATGGCACCTCATATTAAGTGTTTTTATACTTAAAATAATTTTGGGAATCAAGTCGAGACATATTTTGTACCTACACCTAAAATTCCACCGTACCTATACATTATATTTTCATGTTTGTATTGTTTAGAATAAAGTATGAGAGGAAAGTATTGAATATAGATAATTATTTAATTTTCGTAAATAATTATACAATACATAGTTTTCGTCTTATTTTATACCTCAGTAAATACTTATTTTTAATTGAATTTAAATATTTACTTATAGGCACTAAAAGTATTTTCAAATACCGTCTGAGAGAATAGTGAAAATTTGAGAGAGGCGTACAAAATAATTTCATAATATTACCGACATTTTTAATTTCGTGTTATTTATAATGTTTATAAAAAGTGTGTAGGTACAATAGAACGATCTCAATAAATTAAAATATAATTCGCTTTATAAGAAATTAATTCATGTAACGGGAATTATATAGATATTAAATATTAATTAATATAAATAATAAAATGTTATAGGGTATTTTAAATGTTTTAAATATTAAAATTTTAAATACACAAATGCAGCTTTCTACTGCAGGTTTTTTAAAAAGAACATAATTATAAACTCTATGTTATTGACTGAATTCAATTTTAAGTTTATTATATTTTAATTTTAAAATTATGATGAGGAAATAAATTAAAATTTATTGAATTTCTTTTATATTCTTATAATGACTATAATTTTTACTAGGAACATATTTAAATATTTAAATATTATTGATATTTTTCTGTGTATAAAAGTTTTTTTCTAACACAATATCAACAAAAATTGTAGTTTTTTTTGTAACAGGTGTTTTACTTTAATATTTACAAATGAACTCGTAAATCTAGAATTATGAGTGTACGACGCACGTTAATGATATTCATACATTTTGTCAAAACATTTTTAGGTCAGACAATTGTTAAAGTTTATTTATTTTTTCAAATCAATAAACATCTGATACAAATGAAATAGAAAGAAGTCTTTCATATATAAGTTTTATATTCATATCGGATTGTCATTAATCAAATTTATATTCAGATATTTATTCGATATATCATTATTATTCGTTTTATTTAATAAATAGCCGTTTATAATGTCTATCAAATGTATAATATTTAGTAAATAAATCACAATAAACTTCTAAAATTTAATTAAAACTTTTTTATATTGGAGAGAAGAAAAATGATCAAGCTCTAAATACATTTTACATATTATGAGAAATTATATTATTTTGTATTTCTAGGTTATTAATTGATTTGATTAAGTATGAACTTAATCTTGTTAAAGTTCACTATATAGGTGTATACTCGTCTGTATATCTTATTGTTAATTTGACGTATATTTTTAGTGGGTACTTATATAGAGAATAATTAAGTTTGAGTATTATTTTTAAAACTATTTTTTATTGATTTTTCTTTAAAAATTAAACTAGTTTTTAAGTCAATGTGCAACTTGAATATATTTTTACAAGGAATTGTTTGCGAAAATGAACCGTTAAATAATTCGAGATAAAAAAATATGAATAAATAAATGTCATTTTCTATGAACCGAATTAAAAGTTATTTATTTTAGTTTTCTTTATCGACTCTTGCAATACAAATCTCGGCGATGTTAATTATTTGTTCACTTATCTCTCCTGTATTATTTTAATAATAATCCGAGTAAATTATTAATTTACTTGTATACTTGCGACGAGGATTATGCGTACCTTCTCATTTTCTGGTTCCGACTATAGGTTCATTTAAACGATTTATATATATATATAATAGAAGTAAAAATCGTTATTATTATATACCGCTGCATGTATGATTAATAATAATAATAGTAATAATAATAATAATAATAATTTAAAATTAATTTTATATTTTGTTAATTTAAAATAAAAATGTGGATACTTAGATATTTTTCATCTCCGTCAAATTTAGTTTAATGGTATAATAGTAGTAAACATATTTACATAAGAAAAATTGACATTAATCTAAATATTAAATTATATAGGTACATATATATATAAAACTTTTATTCAATTGTAAACATTTGAATACAAGTATATTCCACTTTGAATTAAATTAAAATCAATTACATTTTGTTTTTTACAATATTTATACTCACATGTCCTTAATAAGGAGAAATTAAATCTATCATTGAATTTTCTACATTTTTGTTAAAAGATAGAATAAAATCCAATGAAAAGGTTTTCGTTCATTGTTTATAACAGATTTATTTATTTATTTTAATTAAAAAACGGGCGTTTACCTAAATACAGTATATATAATACTAAATATAATATACATATTAAAGTGTACAGAAGTCAAACAATTATAATAGTAACATATTTAAAAATGCAATAAATTTTAGTGGCTATTCTAGGTAATGAAATTTTACATTAGTATTGGCTGTGTGAGACATCCTATGTAAGGGATGGTTATTACTCTAATTGGTATGGCAATGAGGTATGGAAAATAATCCAGGAGCGGGAGGAATGCATAGGGACATGAACATTTATGTTAACTATTAAGGTCCGGCTGTCTACTGCACCATGGAGTAATTTGGAAAAGAAGGAGAGGTCAGCTAGTGTATATAGAAGTTAAGAAGTAGCTAAGAATCTGAGAGTAGTCATGTAGAGGATGATTTATTTTGAATATATCAGCCGCAAATGTTAGATAAAACAGTTAGACCCGTTCTAGCTACGCCGAATCAGAGGCCGTATAAGGGTCATATACAGCTGAGCCATATTCCAATATGGACCGGACCAACGAACAAAATAACGTTTTGAGGGATTTTGAGATGTTATATTCAAGAGCCATTCTCTTGATAAATCGAAGTTCCTTAAGTGCCCTACATGAGATATTTTCTATATGTTTATGGAAACGCAGATTCTCAGTGTAAATTATATCCAGGTCATTTTTTACAGTTAAAATGCCTGATTGATATACCATTAATCATATAGGTAAAACAGAGAGGGTTGTGATTGCGGGAGAAGAATATAAACTCATACTTTTGCACATTTAAATCTAACCACAAAGATTTCAGCCAACATACTAAAGCATGAGTTCATCCTGAATGACACAGCAATCGTCTAAGGAATTTACTACAGAGAGTAGTTTTATATTATCTGCATAAAGTAAGAATTTACAGCGTTTAAGGACAGTATTGAATATATAGTAATAATTATATTGTAATAATATTATTTCGATTTTAATTTTATATATTTTGTCGAAAAGTAATGTGTATAATTCTGTCTATCCTTGAAAAGGTATATACTATATTGTAGTGTTTAGTTTTTATTATTATTTTTCTATTAAAGAGATATAATTATCAGCAATACAGCACAACTATTATGAGTAAAATAATATAAATAACAAATCATATTACAATTTAGGTAACCAAAGTATATTATATATATATTATTTATATATTTAAGTAGCTCTTTAATGAAGATAATGTATCCCTCTGAACAAGTTTATAAAAAAAATTTATATTTTCAAAAAGTATACACATATGATTGAATTTTGTTGTTCAGAACATAATTTGAATATTATAAAATATATTATTATATAATTATATATTATTAGTATAATCTACAGTAATTGTCAAGTATATCCACCGAAGCAATCCGAAGGTTTTTTTTAAAAAAATAGTGGTTTTTGAATTTGAATTTCAAAATATTTAGTAGGTATTTGCTTAGTTCAATTATTATTCCAATTGATTATATTTATGTAAATAATATATTCAGTAGAAATGTCGATTTTATCGATAAAAAAGTTTTCGTAAATTTACTACCTACCTTGACAAGATTTTCATTTTTTATTTTTAGAGATTTTTTTTTTAATCTATACACAAAATTGCAACAAGCTAAAGTATATTAAAAATAACACAATATGATATTTTAAAAATCATTGAGGTTTCAATGCTTTAATTTATATTTGTGATTTAAGTTTTCGGGGTATGAATGGACTGGGGTTTCTTACATTTAATGCTACTTATAAAGCTTCTCTTTATCTTTAATTCAAAAACAAGTGATTACGCGCATCGGTACATACAGGTAAAAACCATTTAAACGAGGGTAAAAAAACGTCGGTAAAGTTTACGTAAATTTACCGAGCTCTATTTAATATTGGCCACGATTTTTTTCAATAAATTTTCTAATATTTTATTTTATTTTGTATTACTTTCTAAAAAAAAAAAAAAAACGTTTTTTCTATGTTGTCTATGTTTATTAATTTGATTTTCAATATAATGTTTAGAGTTGACGTATTTCGTTTTCCATATTCGTATTTGCACGCGTGCCTATACAAAAATATAATACTATATGTATCGACCGACAGTATTGTAATGAGTTTTGTTTTTCCGTTTGTTTTCAGGTCCATGTGGTCGACGACAAAAGTGTGGAGCGCCGCCGCTGCCGTCGTCGGATGACCGTGCGCCGGTCGGGTCGTTGTCTCGGATTCGCATTGCGTCAGTGGTGCTAAGTCGAACCGCAGACGACAGTAACGCCGCGACCGTTTAATAACGCGCGCGCGCTCTCCTCTCGCACTCGTCTCGCTCTCTCCCACTCGGTCACTCGACCGTGTGCACACATTATAATACCGTATTAATATTTTTCGTGTATAACCGCGTGTTAACCGACACCTATACCTCGACGCACATTATAATAATAATAATAATAATAATAATTTTATACAGCGGAATAAAATAATATTGTCGTGTCGCCTAAAATATAAAGTTTGCAGTATTTTTTTTTTCATCGTCCGTCCGTTGTTTGGGGGGTTTTTTTTTGTCTATACTAAGCGTTTTACGTGAAAAAATAACGCGAAAAATTTATTCGATGTGAACGAACCATTGACGGCGAAACACTGCCCTCTGCCCCCGCTGCACTGTACACTGTTGCTGCACAATGAACGGAAGAGAATTGTTCGCCGGCCTACTGCTGATCGTCGCTTGGTGGACGCCTGCGGATGCGGGATGGCAAGAGAACGTGAGACCCAAAATATCGGCTGTTCGAAGTAAGATATTTGGTTGTTTCGTTTATTTATTTTTTATTCTTCCCCCACCAACCCTCGACCCCCAGAACGTTTGTCGGGGTTCAATTAACGGTTAATTCAACGGTCTCGCCGCGGGAAAAATGTTGCCCTTTTCGGGGCCAGATGTAATTCCAGAAGGGGTGGTCGTTCGTGTGCGCGTGCAGCCGGGGGTTCCAGCAATGGACAAAACGCACGCGACGTCATATTTTTACCATTGGATGGGTGGGGGGGGAGGTTATATCCGACCAGTGATTGATGAAAATATCATGAATCATCTACACCGTACGAATATTTAAACCCCGTGTATCCATAATATAATATCTCACTGCGGTTAAGTTAAAATAACAATATGATCGACTCAAATTATATTGCTTTATTTTTCTGTATATAGACACGAATTGTCTAAAAAAAAACCAACCACATTGTTGCTATAAAAGACAAAATGTCGAGATTATAAAATATATTATGTTTAAAAAAAATATACAAAATATTTATTCCCCGGGTACGCGGCCTATAATAAAATGTTTTAATACGTTCTGTTTGGAGAAACGTTATTGAAAATATCGTGCTTGGCGTTTATATATCGTATTTATAGTGTGTACAACATTAACGGTATAATTTTTTCACTTCGATAGACGGCTGAAATACTTTGAATGTTTGAGTGCCGTGTCTGCAGTCGCCGTTTAACTATTTAACTCTGATCGTCGTGAACACATTGTTCCGAAAAGCACATCTGTTCGGTTGAGATTATTTCGGGTCTAAAGATTAATATAGTACTATATATATATATTGTACATGCTTAGTCACTTGTATTTTTCATGATATGTATTTGAATATTTTATTCTGGTTTTATAGTGTATTTCATGTTTTGGTAAGAATCAGTTTCAGATCATTTTTTTTTTTTTTTGCTACCTATTATTCGTATTTCATATAGATACCTACTTTTATTTTACTATACATTATTATAACCCTAAATCAAAAGAATACACTTAAATACATGTACACATTCAACAACTACCTATATTATCATGTTCAGCACCAACTAAAAACTTTAAAAAAAATTGTTTTTGGTTTGCGCTGAAGATAACAACTTAGTTTTTGAAATACGTATACGTAGTTAAAAGTGCACTATTTTTGTGATTTGGTTTTATAATAATTTATAGAATAACAGTTACAAGTATACATAAGTATATTTTAATATTTACTTTATTTGATCTTAGATTGTGTAAGCATTTTATTCGTTTTTACTTTTTATTAATCAATAATAATATATTTCGCCCTGAAACTATTTGCTGATACAATATAATATACTTAATAGAAAATTAAATATTTGTGTAATTTCCAAGTAGGTTTTTGTATACATTTAATTTTTTTCATGTTTTAAATTAGTAGGTTTATTCATTTAAAGTAATTAAAAATATTATGTGGATAATTCTTAATTTATTTAAAATTTTAAATATATTTGTATTTTTCTGAACAAAAGTGATTAACCATAAGTTATGTTTATATTGAAGTATTTTTTCAGAACTCATTTTGGCAGATATCTATCGTATTTATTAATTGAAAATTGATTACAGTTGTGTGGTTAAGTGGTTGAAGTTGTAAAATTAAAAAAAAAAAGGCATGAAAAATGTTTTTGGTAAATAATTATAATTATTATATACCATAAAATCGTTAATTTTCAATTTAAAATTGGATTTTTATTGGGTTTAAAGTGTTTTTAGAAGTGTTATACGTGCACAAATTATTATTATATTGAATATGGATTGTAATTGAAATAAATTAAAATATTCTATATTTTACAAATAATGTAAAAATAACTGCTTAATTTAAAATAAATTATCATGAAATAATAACCTACATTGTTTATGTGCTGATAATAAAGTTTTTAGTATAAAGCATTACAATTTATACTTATACAGTTATTTATTAATATAAACAGTTTAATTTTCAAAATAAATTGATTCAAATTAAAAGATGTACATTTTTATATTATTGTAACTACACATTTTATAAGATAATAATATATATGTTTTATTTTAATATAATATCGTTTTATATAAACACCATTATATTGTTTTATATAAATCGTTTTCTATATTTACCTATATAATAGTAGGTATTACTCCTTACCTCAATATAGATATATTATGCAATAATAATTCTACAAAATGATAATTTAAATTGTTAATATTTTATATTTTAAATTAAAGAATACCCAACAAATTCGCTCAACTATTAAAACTAATATAATCTCCATTAGTTTTCCCATAGTCCATCACTTAACTTACTGACGATTCTAGCTAAATTAATTATTATAATTATTTAAACCCTTAGGCGGCTATTCAAAATGTTCACCGAGACCCCAAGGGAGAATGAGGGGCTAAGTGGTTCTGCGATTCTTGTGCTAAAGTTTTCATTCTTAGAGTGCGAGTCTGCATATCTATATAATTGTTTGCTTTATAATATATTTAGATGTAATGATAGTGCATGTAATTAGGTCACCACTAAAATATCAGTCATCGCAGCTGTCATTTGCCTGTAGAATTCGTTTTTTCAAATAATAATATATAGATACTTGTGTAACAGATTTCTATTTATTATCACATTTTTAATCGAATATACCGATTTTATTTTTGTGTATAAGCGTTATATCAAATTGAAAAATATCGTAACTATTTCTCAGTACAATGTATGCAAACATATATAATTTTTGGGTGTTAAAAAACTAAAATAAAATAAAATCCTGTTTAATGTTACTTACCTTATAATTATACATAATTTTATAATTTATAAGTTATAAAATATTTCGTAGGTATTGTAATAATGATTATTTTCGAAAATCAAAATATAAATAAATGCTGGCTTTAATAACAATAATAGTATAATATAATTTCATAAAAATGTTTCGTTGCAATCATTTCTGCTTCAGTGTTTGGTAAACGTTTAAATAAGTATATTCAAGTAGACTTTATTAACTTAAAAAATTTACAGCTTTATTTATGAACTCACAATCTTTTGATTAATTCATGTCTACAGCAGCAAGTAAATGAGCGAATATAAAGTTTAATACAAAGTTTTGACTTTTTCATGGCAATTTTTATTTTTATTTTTATTTCACGTGTATTGTATAATTCTTTAGAGTTTCGACCATTGTTTTTTCCTTTTACCATAAACTTTTGACCAAGATACGTGTTTAAATTAAACAAAACAAAGTAGACTAACAATTATTTCTCGCGATGATAAAAAACCGAAACAAATTGCCATTCTATGGTTTTTGTTGGTTTTTTTGTTTTCAGAATTTATATAAAGGAAAAAATCTCAGAAAAATACACAGGAGCCATTTGCTATATCTAATAAATATGTGAAAAATACTGTGAATTTTATTATATTTCCTTAAATTATTTTATTATATATTGTTATTGTTGGTAATTATCGAAGTTATTACTTATTAGTTACCTATTAGTATGTTGTTCTAATGTTTTTTTACCTATGTAATTCAATAACTATATTTAAACAAATTTGTCTTTTAGTTGAATGGTTTTTAGTATGTGGTGTTTTATTTAATTATGTTCAGAATATTAATTAATCATACTTATATATATTATATAGGTATATAAAAAGGCCGAGTTACAAGAATGTCGCTAATTACAAAGATAGCATACAGAAAATGGAACAATTAAGCGTTAGATGTATGTCATTAGTCCAAAAAAATGTTCTGCCTTTTTTTTCGTAATAAGAGTCAAACAGAAAAAGGTCTATCTACTCTTTTTAGTGCGAGTATACTCCACACTCGCAGATGTATAAAAGCACAATTAATGTTTCTCCGATAATGGTTTGCTATCCCTTTGGCCATATGACGGGATTTTTTAGTCAGTGAGGGTGAAAATCAATTTTGTTACATGACCTTTTCGTATAGTATTTTATATGCAATAGGGGAAGAAATATGTGGGCACATTTTGAAAGGTTGTCGAAATGGCCACTTATAGAAGAACACGGCGGGTGCGGTATAGACTAAAGGCTTTGAGAATGAGGGAGAAAGCATAAATGAATATTTTTATTTTTATTTATACGTAAAGTCTCTTTTGTGTTCTGAATAATACTAGTTTGCATACATTTACATGTTTTATCAATTTGAAACTATGTGAGACTCATCGACCGACATTTCAACTGTATTTTTGATATAACTATTGTAGATTAATTTAGTTTCATTATAATATATTCAATTATGGTTTTCACTCTTTGTGTATTTTGCATATTTTTATAAAAAAAGTCATAGATTTAATATAATTTAAACATAATTATGTATAATTACACTATAAGTTTTATAAATTCATTAAAATCTTTAAAATAGAGAGATAAGTATACTAGAAATAAATATTATTCTTGTATTATATTTTTATATAAATATCATAATATATTATAATACTAACTTTATATCTGGTATTTTATATTTGATTTTTTTTGTATAACAGCTATAGTACAGAATTTTTATTTAGTAATTAAGATTAGAGACTATTATATTATAATATATTAATTTCAATATTATACTATGTAATTTTAGTCGTTTTATATTCGTTTAATATTATCAACTGTGGCCTATATAAAACAATATTATTATGACTTAATCTATTATTTTGCGAATCAAGATTCGCAAGTACCTATTCCCATTCTTATCACCGTATTCTGTTCATATAGATTATATTAAATACCCACCTGCATTATTATTATTATTATTATTATTTTTTTTTTTGTCAGTCACTTTAAAATGTTGGATTTAAACTCAGAAAATGTTACCCTAATTTTATATAAACGTACAGCAATGTACTCAGAAATATTTATAATTTTTGAAGTAAGAAAAAAAATCATTTGTTACATACAATTTATATGGGTATTTAATAATATTGATAGTAGTATGATAACTTAATTAAATTTGCGTTTTTAAATTGTATTTAAATAATATAGTACCTATACATGAAACATGTCTTCTTTAACTCGTGTTTAGCATTATTCAGTACGATGTGAAATTGATCAATTAGATTAGTTAATGCTGTGGCTTTAAAATATGTATTTTTCGAAGGGTCCCTGTTGATGTGATGGTAACCCCAGGGTTGGAGGAGCGTTTTAAATCGACGAAATTTGAGAATATTTTCGGCATATACACGACGGAAACTTGCCAAGTGTATAATATTGCCGAATAAAAGAGCTTTAGAGTTTCTGAATAATAACTTATATATTTCTGTAACAATAATCGATTAAAATTCTAGGTGAGGGGATGGGAGAATTGGAAACGGAGACGCCGCAAAGACGCCTATTGTGTTTCCCTTGTATATAACTATATTCGAACGGCGCATGATTAATACGAAAATCAGAAAATCGTTCTCGAAAACTCTTACGCAGTCATCACTTAATAATTATATGAAGTTCACGAAGACAATGTTTACACAGCTGCTGTGAACCTTTCACCCACTCCCCCATATTTCATTAATAAATGCAATTGTCGATATCACTTTATATAATAATATAATATTACAAATGTTCACTGTCCCGTAAATAAAGCTCAAAATTCAATATTATAATAAAATTGACTTATTATTACTTTTAGTTTACTCTTTTTACCTGATAGAAGTTTACGAGTATAATTTTGACTTTGGAGTTTAAACTTATTTTTTTGTAATTTGTGTTCTTTACAAATTGTATTCGGGGTATAGTAAACTATAGTTTTTTTTTGTTTTAATATATGCAAACAAATAATAATTCTAGAAGGAATTCATAGTTTATAATTTTATTTAAAAATATGTTATGTGTACACAGCATTATGGTTTAAATTTAATAGTTGTATCAAGTTTTCTAATGATGTTTTATTTTGTATATAGTTGGATTAAAAAGATAGAATTCAAAATATTATATAATTAATTATATATAATAATCTCCAAATTAATTTTATTGACTTTAATGTTGTTTTATATTTATATTAACGTTACACATAATTTTGAATAAAATTGAAATTATTCAAAATTAATGTATCGTATTCTTAATCATGCTACAAAGAAATACTTCTTTATTGCATTTTTTATTGTGTTAATTTAAAATTTAGAATAATATTTCAGTATTTTATTAGTTTTATGTAGATTTTATAAAATCAATGGGGTTACGATAGTAGCGCAATTAGGGGGCCTTTGAGTGCTTAGGCCAACGATTTTTCCCACTTTTCTATCTTTTTTTGCTTATTTTCCAAAAATGTTGGTTTTAATTAAAAAAATAATTACGATTTTACTTTATTTTTTATTGTTGTCCCGTTTTTTTAATTTTCAATATTATTTTACCGCCACTCTAGGCTGAAGCCACCCAAGATTTTAGAGCTAGTTACGCCACTCGCAACGATTGATCGTATTCTAAGGATAAATCTAAGTTGGGGTTTAGGGAAATTAACATGATTGTAATTTGGTGACTTGTCAGTATTTGACATGTAATTGACAGATTTTAATGACTTTATATATTTTATAGAATCGTATTCACTACTACTACAGTCTCCAGTATTTTGTATAATTTTAAGTAGCATTTTATGCTCAAGCGCAAATCAATAACATTAAGTTCAATCATTTTCAATTTTGGATAAAAACATAAAAGTACATGATGTTCATTCACAAAACCGTGAGACTTGAGTTTGACGGATTATAATTTTGTAAATGGACTTTAATTCGTTAATATGTTTACTTAAATTAAATTTTTTTTTAGCTGTATATCGACGAGTAAAAAAAATAAAATGGTATTTTATTTTTATTATGAAACAAACAATTTTTGTAATATTAAAAATGGCCTTGATTAATCCCAAGTAAATATGTTAACGAATTAAAATCTATTATATAATAAAAGTATCAGAGTTTTGTCAGCCAGGTGTTTAATATCATTTTTTAAAAACTGCAGTTCCATTAAGAAGATATCATACCCGAATTTGCTGTCTTTGTCTGTTTAATGGGAAATGTAAAGCAAAATAACACTACGTTGAACTTAAATTGTGATATTTAAGTTATCTTTAGTATTTACATAGGATGGTACCTATCATCAAATGTTTTAAGAGAAGCATATTATTTGAGGTCTTGACATGTTATTTTTTTTTTTTATAAAATATCATCTCACAAAAAAGCTGGCGTTTTTAGTTTTAAATTTTTTTTTAATTAGCTGGTAACTTTTTTGTCAGACAATATTTTACAAAAATTATTTTATATGACGAATCCTAAAAAAATATTCTTCCTTTTAAATATGATAATCGACGTCTAAACTGTAAATGTAACTAAAAGGTCACAATTTATGTTCCGAATGGTACGATTTTGCTATATTGCTAATTTCGATTGCCGGAGACGGTAATTCGACAGTAATCTGGAGACAGTTATTATTATGTGTTCGTGACATCCTCTTAAAGGAAACTCGTATATTATAGAACACATTTGATTGTATCTTATATTCCAATTAAAATGGTCGAATTGAATGGTTCATACCTGTATATATACGTATAATATAATAATATGACCTACTAGCGTTGATTAAAATGTTGAAACAAAGATTATGCTTTTCCGGATAATGGTCACGGTCCATCGGACATTGTATAAAACGGCCACAATATAAGTTATTTTATGGTTATGGCGTATTCCTAAAATGGGTTTCTGGTATAGGTATAATTTTATGTAATTGCCAAGTTGTGTACTTGTGTGCGCTGCAGATCTAACCGTCTGACCGCACGGTAAAGGGCGTCCCGGCTTTGTGGCATTCGTTATTATGTGTGGGCGAGTATAACGTGCTTCAATTAATATCGAATTGTTCAAATATTCAAAAATTAATTTTACACTGTCGTAGGATTTTGCGTATTTTTAATTTTTATCCTCAATATATTATTATTTGCGGGCACAACCAAATCGATAATTGATAAAATACATTTAAGATTGTCATTGAATTAAGTTTACCTCCGTATTTTGCTGCCTCAGTGTATAACGAGCGATATATGAAGGTAACGTTCTACTTCGTTTGTAATTATTAAGGGAACGTAGTATCTGACTCGGTTGTCTTTGTTTGACACACGTGCAACAATAGTGAAATAATTGGGTTTTGTATTATAACCAATTTGTTGATTTTAGGATACAACGACCTATTATCATAATTAATATAGAGCACAAAATCTATATATGTAAGAATTATTTTTTCGACAAATGTAATTTTAAAGTTTTTACAAGTGTATGATAACGTGATACCTACTTAATTAAATTATGAATATTTTACTTAAAATTTAATTTATTGAAAATATAATTTCTAAATGCATCTCTCTTTTCAAGGAAATAATTTTGTAAAAAATCCGACATAATATCATATTAATATTAACATTATATTAAATAATTAAAAAAAAAAAAAAAATTCATTTTATTTATTTAATAAATAGATTATGTTCTCTTTTTTTTTTTAATTCTATAATATGCGAATAAACTCTAGGATTTAATATTCAAAAACCGATTCTATACTGTACACACAATTCATATAATATTGTCTGTCGACGATATCAATATATGTATTATGCCGTCCTTTTAATGCTTTTACGGTTTCTCATGTGTAATGTGTGAGTATATAGATATTGATGAAAATTATGTATCTTCTCGGTGTTTATTAGCTCGGAGTAAGTCGGACGGAGTAGTTTTCAATTTATTTCGCAAGGGATGTTTAATAAAATATATTTAATTATCATAAATTAAACATCAATTAGAGCGTCTAATGTGTAGCCTGAGGTTCAACGTGACCGACCTCTTATTAACGGCCGGGGATGATGACTACGATGAAAAATAAATTAAATATCAATTCAAAACTCAAGTAGAACTTAATGAAAGCTATATAACGTGACGTGGTGGATTTTCGTTTAAAATATCTTAAATTGAATTTGGAAAATGCTAAACACGGTACTGAATTCCGAATCGAATGTTGTTTAAATTTACGTTAATACCAAATTGTGTTATTATTTATTCTCAGTTAGTACCTATTTACATTTGTTGGAATAGTATAGGATATTATATTGTTGTCAACCATCTTCGTGTAATAATCGTTTTAGTCGTACAGATATTTCATAAAAAGGAATACGTACCTAAAATCACAATATATTTCATGTGATTAATATATGATAGTATTTTGAGATATTTGATATTAAAAAAAAAAATACTTAATAATAACACTAATAAAAATCACGTTTTTCGACGTGTTTACCAGCTATTATTATTATTATTATTATTGTTATTGTTATTTTTTTTTTTTTATTGGGATTATACTGACAAGTTTTTGCCTTTTTATGTAAAATATTTCTGCACCATATTGAAATACTTCGTGGCCATAAAACGCGAACGTCGTTTAAAGTAGTATTTTCGCGGTGTCCAACGGAGGAACCTAGTGAGTGTATGGCAAATGTAAAGCTGTATGGTCGACACGGGCTTACATTTCTGCGACCACGTTCCCCACGGGTGCACTTTCAGTCGAATAACCCACACACGAGCGTTAAACCACAACAGCGCGCGGCACACCACCCAAAATGGCCAAAATATTTTGGGTTTTAAGCTGTAAAGCCATTGTCTATTCTGACCAACTTTTTGACCGACTCTATATATATATACTCGTATAATGTACATAAGACTTAGTTCACGAAATGGCTTTAAAGGTTGTTACAACTCGTTAAAAAATAAACCCGTTTAAATTTATCGGGATAACGTTTTAATAATTCGATGTTAATATCTATATATTATATTATTCCGTTAAATTATCGCGGAATATAATGTTTAAAATGTTAGGATCTATCGAGTTTTGCAGTTTTTCGACAGTTTTAGCGTTTAGGGTTTTACTGCACAGTAACGAATTCGGCTGTGGAATTATAATAAATATTTCGCATTTGTTGAGATAAATTGGTGTTTTTTTCTTTTTTTTTTTTTTTTAATTAACACTAGTGAATATTACGAACTATACATAATATACGGAGACATACATTCATAATATGTATAATGTGTACACACACACATAATATATATATACCTACTCGTGTATATGTATATAACGACTGAGAAGCCTTACGATATTCTTCTTCTATACACATATAACGTGAAAAAGAAAAATGGTACTTTGAGTGAAAAATTCCCTTTATTTGTAGTGTTGTTTGGTGCTCTGTTGTATATTACGTGAATGAGTGAGTACACGCGTCCGCGGTGTCTACAAATTAGAGCGGCAGTGGCGGCGTAGTAATGGCCACAGCACACAATCGGCGTCGGGATTCTCTCATGGTACCCCCGCCCACTTTACATTCCCCTCTCCAACAGTCCCATACTTGCAGCCTTCACTGCCTGCGAGCGCACACTGCAATACCGGCGAAAGTTGCCGAAATAAGTATAACCGAAAAAGGGGTGAAAGTTTATGTGCTCTGAAGATCAATATAAACCGTCACATTATATACGTGTGTGCGCGTGCAATATATAGCATAGTATATGTATGTGTGAAGGGAGGAGGTTTCTAAATTTTGAAAGAAAATATAAAATATAAGTAGCCGACTGTATATATTATAATATATTGTGATGGGCAGCGTTGCCGTTACCCGGTTAATATATAGTATTACTCATAAGGGTTCGATATTGTTCAATAATTTTTTATATTAATTGTGTTTATGACCAAGGTCCGGATATTTTATTAAAAAAAAAAAAAAAAAAAAATTGGTGAAAAAACTTCCCTAATATAGGTACCTACAAAAAAAAAAAAAAACCAAACATTTTCTTTTTATATTCTCTTAAAAATAAAAATAATATGCTAAAATATTCAATAAACCTCAAAATATGCTTTTATAATATGTAATTTTTTTTTCATTACAAGAAGATTTAGAATACAGACTCTTTAAAACATGATCATAAACAGCACTAGATTTCTGATAACGCACGTATGTCCATATGAAAAAGTTATGAATACACTGCAGGAATAGTATGACGACCATCTTGACAAAATTTTCACACAAAATGACAATTCGTAAAAAATTACAAGTGAAAACTAATTATTAAATTATTTTTCGCATCTTTAAATGTAATTAAATAACGTAAATTAATAATAATAATATTAATAAAATATGATTCTTTTCACTCACAATATACAAAATATTCTAAAATAAGACCCAGAAGCTAAATATTTCCTATATTCTTTAAAATATTCTGAAATATGTAAAAAAAAACTTTGAACTCTGTGCTAAACGAATCATCTACATATTTTACTTCCATTCAACTGCATGTGCTTAATACTATTTATGTGTAAAAACCTAAAAATTATATTTATGACGATCACTGCAAATATATGTGATCGTATCAGTTTTATTACCGTGTATACTAATATCTATACAATTATTGATCAAAAAATATTTTCATAATATTATTTCCTATTAAAAATAAACAATATTGCAGTACTTTGGTAACTGCCAATTTTCGATATTATATTATCTACTTGAATTATATTTTCAAATGGAACAAAAATTATTACATTTGTCAATTCTCCGTTGTACAGTGTATAACCTATATATGTACTCGTATATGATATACATATAACAATACAATTTGTACGATGACGTTTCGATTTATTTTTTTTTTTGAAAAAGTTTTAAATATTTTTATAAGTCGAATTCCGCTGCTGCCCTGTCATCGTCATTGTCAAATTAGTATAGTAGATGTAGAGCGTCTTAAAATTTTCAAGGGGGATAACGTAATTAATATTGGTGGCTTTTATTGTGTTTTTTTTTTAAAACTTTCGATAACCCTATAATATCATATAATGAATTAAAAAGTTTTTAATTAATATTTTTTTATTTAAAATAATTTTAGCCTTCGAATGGAATATATTAATTACCTATGATGAAATAATAATATATTACATAACACGAAATATAATATTATCAATACTTATATATCATGAATAATAAAATATATGAAATTGAGGTGAATTACCTTGGTACCTCTATATTTTAATTTTGAGTAAAAAATAGTTTGGTATTATGTTAATTATTATGTAAACATTTGTGAAAAAATAAAAAAAATTTGAAACCTACTTTGAACCTAACTAAATAGGTTTTTTAATGGGAATGCTAGGGTACAATTTGTGATTATAAAAAAAATTTGGCAACTTATTTGGGGCCTTAAAAATTTGGGTTTTACATTAAGGCACCCATGTTTTATAGATGCTGTACTATCACCATATATATAGACTATAAAAAATAGATACTATTGGGTTATAAAATTTCGTAGACATCATATGTGCATTATTTTATCGAAAAAATCACAGTTTTACGAAAAATAAGTGTTCTCAGGCTATTATTGTAGTTAAGAAACACAATTTTCAAACAATATAGAAGACAAAATTATCTATCTGTTCAGCTGTAATTCGTTTAAAAAAATATAAAATTTTTAAAAAGTTATAATTTTTTAAAACTATTTTTTTTTTGTGATTTACAAATAACATAACATCAGCTCGAAATAAGGATGACGGAAGAACACAGATAATTTTGTCATCCATATTAAGTAAAAATTTGGTTGCTTAACTACGGCTACATTACTATTATTGTTTGTTAAAGGATAAAAAAAAAAAATAATGTAAAATTGGGTTTTGTATTTCCAATTTCGTGAAAAATTGGTTGATTTGGATATGATGACCTATAATTATCATAATTAATAGAGATAACATAATCTATGACAAATATTATAATTAAACAACACTAAAAAGTGGCATAAAAAAGGAATTATTTTAAAATTACTTTTAAAATGTACTTGAATATTTTTAAATTCAGTTAAAATGTTCATTTTTCAACAATGGAGGTGTCAGGGTAACGTTACCCTTTGTGTCCTCATTAAAACCTATTTTTCCAGGTTCAGATAAAGTTACAAAATTTTTTTTTATAGTTAAAAATTGTTACATAATAATTAACATAATACCGAACTATGTTTTATTCAAAATTATAACACAGGGGTGCCAGGGTAACCCACCTATGAAATTGTAAGTTTATGGACGATTTTTTTATGGCCAATTTACACGTATAGGTTTTGAATTAATGTAAAACATAATGTTTTGAATATTTGAATGTGATTTTGTATGACTGCGTTGATAATTTTCCGTATTATTATTAGTGAAATGCAAAAAAAAGAAAAGAAAAATAAATAAAAATGTAAAACATATGGAATTATTAAAATCATATGCAGGGTAAAACTTTAAATTTCTACAATGGAAACAGATTACAAAATCGAAAATCACTCTAGCAATATTTAGGTGAAGTAAAAAAAAAAATTAAATTACATTTGTGTTTAACAAATTAATATATACGAGTATAATAATATATATTATATAAATCTGCTTAAAAAATATACGGATTACATTAAAAAAGGTTATTTTTCTATGCATTGTCCAAAGACTAAGGTTATAATAATTATGTGATTTTCTATGACGTATATGTCGACATCCTTTTAACTTCCCCCTCCCTATTCCCAATTGATAGTTAGTTTGAATGTAACTATTTATTATTATATTTAAATGTATACAATTTCGGTGCCTACAATGGTGTTGTATACAGTATCCTTTTAGCGTGTAAAAATGTAAAATACGAATATTATTTTACGATGTAAGTTATGTAGTTTTTGAAAAAATTGCAAATGTTCGAAATACACTTTTTGCGTGTTTTTACTCTTATACGAACCTTTGAAAATATTTTACCACCGCGGGATTACAGTTTTAATATTGTCATGGGAAATACATTATGACACGCATATTTTAACGATCTATATTATATACTCGTATTATTATTATTATTATGTACATTATGTGTGCAAAATTAGTGCAATAATATTATGTTCGATCGAATTTTACACCGAACGTAACTGTCACAAATATGACAATTTAAATTAAAGTCCCATCCCTACGTGACTTTTCTGAATTCAATGTGGTTATAAAAATTGACACAGTGTATTATAATATATACATGATTATAGAATTCTGTTTTATTATGTAACATTTGGTG
The DNA here is from genome assembly GCA_025469235.1 of Pemphigus obesinymphae. Lineage (NCBI taxonomy): Eukaryota > Metazoa > Arthropoda > Insecta > Hemiptera > Aphididae > Pemphigus > Pemphigus obesinymphae. Next base: position 62,075 of record JAIPRL010001862.1, read on the forward strand.
TATTGATTAAAATGCATTTTAACTTTAAAAAATATATAGATATTTGTACAACAGTTTCGTATAGGAATTGCATATATAATTGTAATGTATATTTATATAATATGCTACATATGTTTTTTGAAATGGATAATCTAATCCTTCCGACTAATTTTGTTCATTGCCATTTTAGGCATACGATTTTCATTTATAACTATTACTCATTTCGTATGGTGAAAATGGTTTTCGAAGAATCAAATTTTTAATAATTTTCAAAATATTGAATGTTAACTATATTAATTAGGTAAATTGTATTTTTTATAGTTATACGGCAATACATTCTTTCGCGTTTCAGAATTTTGTTTTTTTTTTTTTTATATCAGATACTTATAAATTATGGACTATAAGTGTTTATTTTAAAATTTTTAAATGCTTGGAAGATGAAATTAATCGCAATATATATATATACCTAGTTATAAACTTATAGTATAGGCTTATATAATATAATATATACATTTTCTACGGAATTTCATACGCACTTAAATTTTATATTTTAACATATACCATATTTTCACGTATATAGTTTAATGTTTTACAATTAACATTTTGTCTCATATGCTGAAATATATAGTTGCCTTTTATATTGTAGTAATTCCCTTTAGTTAATTACGGTGACATCATCATTGAAAAAAAACCCCTTTTTTCTATTGTATTGCAGTTTTTAAACGTTAGCTATCAATTAATTTTATGCGCGTTATTTCCTATGGTAGGTATTAAATTGTCGGTTCGCTTGTATTTTTCACACGCTTTTTTATTATTCCTGCAGTAGACTGTCGAATAAATGAAGTAATATATATAGCAATATTACATTTTTTTTTCTGTAATATCTCGATTATACGTAATAAACGTTAGTAGATATTTGTATAGCATTTATAGAAGGTATTTTTTGTTGAAAATATCGCTCAAAGGACTTTTTTTTCAAATTGAATACCTTAATAATTCATATTAGTAATATTATACCAAGTATACAAGTTGTTGTTTAAATCAATATTATTATTACCCGCTCTGAAAAGAATTTAAAAGATTTTGTGTTTATTTATAGACATTTTGAATGGAAAAAATATAACTTTAAAGCATTTGTACATGGTTAATATTGTTTGTAATTTTAATGTTCTTAAATTTGAAAACAGTTTTTATTTTATTATATTCTACCAGCTCGTGTTTGGCTAGTACACTTTCTTTGGAAGTTATGTATATATATTTTTAGGTAATTGTAAGTTTTTACAGTACATAAAAGAACTAAAAAAGTAATACAATCGATGCTATTCTAACTTGACTTTTCTAAAACTGTTCTTTAATAAAAAATAAAAGAAAAGTTTTCCAATTTTAGTAGCTTCATTGGCTTTTCTTATTTCTACGAATATGCAAGTTTTATATGCGTTTTCTTTCTTTGTCACTTCTTTGCAATTGTTAACTAGGAAACTTTTAAGTAATTTTATATCTATTAATTCAAAACATTTTTAACAATACAATACTTTTCAATCATTGAAATAAAAAGAAATAAAAAGCAGGTAAATTTCTAAACACTTAAATACTACACTACATACTTAAATACACTAAATACTTAATAATAGATTCATTTAACAATTTTTATATTATATTTATCAGCACTATTTATTTTTATACATTAGAGTTTGAAATTTAGTAAGAACTTTAATTTAAATAAATTGCATGTAATTTAGTAGTAGAATTACCTAATAATTCTTACTTAAGAACACCACACCACGAAAAATAGTCCGTAAAAACAGTTTCGTACTTCAAGTATTATATCGGCTAGAATAATCGCAGATAAATCATTTTTATATCGATGAAAAGCTGACGACATTTACTACATTTTAACTGAGTCATTTTTGTTTAATGTTAAAATTGTATTTTTTTATAAGAATTTGAAAGTGTAAAATTCTGAAATTCTTAAGGTTAAAATACTCACAAAGAAAACCCCAGTCAAAAGTTAGAAAAAGGTCTCTTCTTTTATTTAGCGCCAATATTAATAATTTATGATCATTCTGAAAGCCATAAATCTTGAAGTACAAAAGTAAGTATAACATGGTTTTTTTAAACAAATATCGCGATTACACAACAATAAAAGGTCGAACTATAACACGGAATATTTTAAAACTACCTTTAAAATACATTACAATATTTATTGGATTTTTATTTTTCTTTAAATTTCATACACATCGCCTATCTAAAATCCCTTAAAAACGGGTGTGTGGCGTCCTCTTAATAAAAATAATACTTGTGGAGTATATCGTAGACTTTTTTTTTATTAAATTTTCATTTATCTGTTATTTTGGCCAAGTTTACATATACGGGAACCAAAATACATATATATATATATATATATATATATATATATAAAGAAAGAGAAGCACTTGTTTTAATTTTCTTAAATAAGACCTTAATAATATAATAGTATTTGTATAATATTTTGAATATTCGCAACATGTTTATCGTGTCATAATAATGTTGTTGTATATAATAATCAAAAATGGGAAAAACTCCTGGGTCAACTGACTGTTTACACTGTTTAAACATTATTTGATTTTTGGTAATCGTAACAGGTAAATTGAAACGAGTGTTTCAACATAACCATAAAATTATAATCGCATCGGAGCGGATTTAATCTATCGGGTACTGCAGGGAGATATCGCAGTCGGTATGAGGTGTTGTAGTGGTGCTTGGAGGAGTAGAGTCGGACCCCATCGATCGAATTCGATTAAAATCTTTATACATATCTCGTTGGCGATTTCTGGGTAAATGCGAACTTACCCCGTGCCCAAAGTTTTGCGGACCGTCGTATATTATAGTTTTATTTTTATATTAAGGTTTATATATATATATATATATATATATAATACATAATATTATAAAACTCTCCGGGGACGGTGTGTTCCGTGCGGTTTTTTAACGTCGCCTCCGGGTTTATTAGTCACTGTATACACGCACTATGCACACCGTCTTAGTCAAGTATTAATAGCACGCCAACGACTCCTTCGTCCTTTCGTCCTTTTCCCGGTTGAATGGCTACGTCAATATATAACGCCAGCCCTAAATCTGGAACCGTTGCATTATAGATACGCGTAGTGCACACCGTATATATATATATATATATAATGTACACGCCGGGCCTCTTCGATTCCCCAGGGTTGTAAATATTTCATCGCCGAGGCCGGCAGCGGTGGTCCCCCCCCCAAATCCCCCCCCTTACGAATGTGCACTGTGATATTGTGTGTGTGTGTATACGTTGTACGTACACTCGGCGTACGCTTGTATATTATACAATATACGTTGTATGTACACATATGTGTGTGTGTGTGTGTACGTTATATATTTACGTATAGTATATGGTATAGGTGTGTGCGTGGAACTACCCGAAAGCCAAAGGAACTTGTCAGTTATTAAACCCGTGAGGTTGAGTCGATGCCATATGAATCCACACCCTTTTCCGGGGGGCTCACGTATAGATACGCCGCGTTCGTTTCCCCGGGGTTCGCATAATATTCACCGTCTGACAAATCCTTTATTTTTCTTTTATTATACGCGCGCGGTGTACAAAAACAAAATGGCTCGGTTATAGGCCGTGTATATATATTGATAGGGCTACCTCTATACGTACATATTATAATATAATATTTTCGGTAAATATTATATATTATTATGTATATTGATGGGGTCTGACGGTATATCTTCAGGGGCGTCCCTTTAGATCAATTTTATGTGCAAGGCGTTTATTTTTTTTTTTTTTATTAAAGGCGGCGACGGAAAGGCTCGTCGCCGATGGGATATCGGTATAGTGAACCGTTCTATTAAATCCGTAAGCAACGATAAATTATTATTGGCATTCAATAGAAAGATTAATATGATTCGGTGTCATAAACATATAACTATATTATTGTAAAAAAAAAAAAAAAAATCTATATATATATAACAGTTTAAATTCTACGACGCGTCGCCATAAGTATATTGTATTATTATTTTAATGTAGCAAATTTATTCGTTATTTTTCCAATTTATAAACATTTTCCGGTATAAATGGTATTATTAGATTGAATTGTAGAACATAATAATATGTCTATATTGATTTTACAATAATGTGTTTTTTAGATTTTTCCATTTAATAAAAACCCCAACATATATAGCGCAGCGTAGTCCTATGTAGTGGCCATTTTCCGATCTCTGCAGTAGCTATTATAAACGCGCATGGAAAGAGTAAAAAGAACTGTAAAAAAAAATAATTACACGTGTTTGTACTGCGTATTTTTTTTTTCGTTTTGACGTTTTGTAAAACTGAATTAAGTTTAAAACAATATTTTTAAATGTTTTAAAACTAAAATAATATTAAAAAATTTACTTGTTTGAATCACTGTATATATAATAGTATACACGAATTTTTTAATTGCTTGTATAGAGTATACTTTTAATTTTATTTAAAAATGTTAGTTGACATTCAGGCAGTTATCAAGGGGCCAGGGGGGAGTTATTCTATATAATATTGCATTTTGGAAGGTACGAGAAAGAAAAGTAAAGTAAAGTTTTTTTTCGCAAACCATAATTTATAATATTATTTTAAATCGTAATTTGCGTTTTATTTATATTTTATTCTTAACGAAGTTTTTGGTTTGTCTTTAAGGAAAACTAAAATAACTTAAAACATTTCAAAGCCAGCTTATTTAAAAAAAAAGTTTGTACAAAAAATATCGGCTCTTTTCCTTACTACACGGAATAATTGTAAAATTTTTCGAGTAAAATGATTTTAGACACTCTTGTATCCACAGAGACATTTTAAAAACTCATTTATAATATTCTATTAGCAAATAAATATTAATATAAATATTGTATACAAATGTTTTCAGTTTTTTTTTCGTTCGAAATTCGGTTATTTTAAATTCATTACGGTTACATTTTTGAGTTTATTGTATAAAAATATTGAGTGTATACAATTTTGACACTCAAAAATGTTTGGATTATTTCCATTTCAATTTATTATATGTAGGGAATTAGATTGTTAAAAAAAATAGTTATAAAAGTGTGAATCGTTAAAAATAATTATAGTGTTTTAATTTTTCGTCTTTAAATATTTTGATTAAAATTTGTAATCCCATGGGAATATGTCTTTAATTTAATTTGTAATAGTGCACCGTGACTGTGTGATATTTTTTAAAATATGTTATTTTGATATAAATTTAATGCAATTTTTACCGTCTCTTTTTACCAAGTATTTTCGTTCGAAATAGCTGCATATATTCCGTAAAATAAATTTAAAATAACAGTTTTAAGTTAGAAAGAACAACGAATTATTTAAACTGATATATATCACATGCTGTCATAATAATTTACATATGTATACCTATTATTTTAAATTCACGAAGTTAAAATAAGAACTGCGTATATACATTTATAAATTCCTTGTAGGTATTTTTTTTTAAATTTTCCTTAAATTTACTTTTGTAATGTAGATAATTATAAACAATAATAATATGTATATAGAATGCCTATTTTACTTATAGCTCAACATTTATCCTCGTTTCTCCTGCAGTTTACTGTCAGACTCGCGTAATCGATAGGAGGTATAGCTGGTATATTATAAAATAAAAATAAAAACAATTATTTAATATTAGAATATACCTACTAAATAATTACAATTTATTTAAATGGTATGTATGTATTTAATATTATATTGAACTTATGAGAAATTTTACAAAAAATATATTTTACGAATATTACATTGTTCTTGTTTTTTTTTCGCTATTTTTAAACTCTCTAGAGGGGATGAGAAATCACGGCCAAATTTAGTTCAAATAATTCGAATTTGTCTTAATCGTAACTATTTTACTGCCTGACTATTGTTTACAATTATTATTATTTTATTATGTTTTTATATTAAAATTAATATTTACGAAAATTTTTTGTCATCGACAATTTTTCATCATTCGACTGCACGCATTAAGGGTTGTTTGAGTTTAATATACTCATGCTGTATCTTTACGGTATACATTCTGACACAGTCCTTATAGTATCCATTAATACGGATGAGTGTTTATCATCACCATATAATATATTATGTAATAGTTATTTGAGAAAAAATGTTTTGTTTATGTTTGAAAGTAGTGAAAAAAAGGCGATAGCTGCCCATTAGTACTCGACCACGGTGGTGACAACACTCCCTTCACACAGAGAAAACGCGTGAAACGGAATTCTTTTCGACTGTCGTCTCTTCAAAGATACGTTCAATTAGTCGTTTTGGCTATATTGTGGTGTATTATTCTCTCCTCTCGACTTTGATCCATTACCGTAACAATCCTCGTGTTGTATTATTCACAGACGGATAAATAATAAGGACGGCAAATACGGAATTTAATTTAATACTATTTGTCCAAATTTGACTATCGCGTTCAACAAACTGATTGCATTTCTATTAAAAATATCTATGTTGATTTAATTGTATGGTTTATTTTTTACGTATATTCTGTTGTGAGCTTAAAACAGACATTCGTTAACGAGTGCAGTAAATACACGAGATTAAATTGATCAATATATTTTTATTGTTCACCGATTCGTTCCGACGTATATATATATACTTGGGTAGTATTTAGCATTTTTTTTTTGCTTTGTTTTGTGTATATGATTGTTTTAATACTCGACGATTTAGTGTAAAATAATTCTAACTTTAACTGTATAATGATCAAAACCGATTTTCATGATATTATCATATACCTATATTTTTACTTAGTATACTCCAAATGGTTTAATATTGTTAACAGGGTTAAAGCAAATAGGTCAGGTCAAATCATAACATTCTACTATATATATATAGGTACCTAGAATTAATATTTTTTTTATCTCTGGGGTATAATCAACCCTCCGATTTTCTCGTTATAGACGCAACACTGCAGCCAGTTGGCAATCAATTGTGTGTGTTTTGATAACATTTGTGGCCTCCCTAAATGTAACCACCCTATATAGTCTTTGTACATTGTACTGAACCAGTCACCCCAGTATATGTTCTTTGAAACTCCAACGTGTATGCATATTATATTATTTAATTTTGATACTATCTGTAGTTTGTAAAAAAGTATGAAAATAATATTAGTTTCGCATTAGTCAATGTATACATATATATGTGCGTATGTGTGTATGTCACGTTATTTTATTTTACTTTATTAGAATAGATGTTTAGTTTGATGTATATATTACATTCAATATGTAACTTTATACCTATATTATATTATTAATTATTGAATTGCGACGACATGCGTAAATGGAAATAACTAACATTTTTGAATTCACCTTTTTTACGTCAATAATTAAGTTTAAATATGAAAATAATTTCGCTTAAGCATAACTAATGGTGGTTTAAAGTAACAACAAATAGTAAAATTATTTTTAATTCTGTCATATTTTTTTTCATTACATATCTAGTTATTAAATAATTTTTTAAAGCTGTTGTACGTATTAGATATGAGAAATATACATTTTCAACCACATTTTATATTATACGCATCTCATTTTTCTGAATTTATTAACACGGTATTGATTAATATTGTGTAACATAATATACCTATACCATTGTTATCGTAGTGCGTGTACATATTTGAGCGTTCGTTTAAATTTATCACGGTTAACCTGCAATGGATTTTGAAATTTAAATAAACTCGGTTTCATAATTTATGTATTTCATATAATATGCACTTCGCTCTGTTCATATGGCGTATATAATGTATAAGATAACGTTTCGACAAAAGTATTATATTTTCTTGACATTGATCAAACCTTTCTGACGGATGCCTGGGGTGGAAAAATACAAATCTGGGGCCAAAAAAGTAAAACAGCTCTCGTGGATTTACTCCTTCGCTGTCTGTGGGCGTAGAGTTGCTACAGCCATAGTATTGTCTCTCGAGATCTTCATAACTCACATATTATGACGTCCAAATGCCGTATGCGCGTGTTAAAGTTTTGTCGCCTGGATTTTTGCCTTTTGTTTTCGGCTCCCTTTCCACGGGCCAGCAGACCCTTTGGGAATTTAATATAGCTGCCGGCCTATATATTGTCGAGTGCTGTTGGAATTCAACAGCAGCAAGTGTGTGTGTCCCTCCGAGAGACGTCCGACTATACTATATATTCGTCCCCGCTCTTTCCCCCCCCCATTCATCCCTATATTGTCGTCTGAATCGACCAACATTAATCAAACAATGCGAAGTGACCCGAAATGGGAATTTCTTTTGGTGTCAATGGTGTACGGTGAGATACTCCTTGGTAGACAACAAAGCCATCATATTTTGGTCATTTTCTTTTCGCTTCCAGCCATTGGCAACCGTTCGTTTAGTTGCATGGATTTTCTTTGGCAGAGGTGTTAAAGTCGTTTTAAGAGAAGGATTTCCAAAATAATAAAACATATATTTAAAAGAAACCACCAAGATGTCATCGATCCTTGCAATATATTTTCATTCATTTTCAATATTAATTATGTCATATTAATTAAAAATGTATTTATACCATTTGTATGTAAAATGTGCAAAATCAAATTTCGTTTACAATTTAATTATAATTTTATTCCAATTTGAAGCTATAATTATTACCTCTGTTTTTTGAAATTAATTTATATGAATATGCAAATGTATACAATTTCGTTTTTTACATCGTGTGTACTATATAATGTATAGGCCATGGCTTATTTTCAAATTTTTTCTAGGGTGGGGGTAAAAAAATATAGAAAACCAATGATTTATGTAACCATAATATATTTTACTATCTTTAGGGACAAAGGAATGTTGGTAAAGGGAGAGGGGGTTCCGTGGTCCATGTATTATTCTTATATAAATAATATTTATTCAAAATATTTCATTTGAATTTCGAACTTTACGAAATTTTAGTATTAAATGGACTTGATCTTAATATTTTCAGAATATTTTTGTAAAATATTTTGTATCACATGTAAAAATTTTATCATTAAGAGGATGTCAGCGCAAACAAATTTTTACTGAAAAACTCGTGTTAGCATTTCTCATTTTTATCAACTTACAAACATCTTGGAAACACGAAATAAAAAACTAATGATAGATAACAACATTATCTAGCGCTTTACGGAGATTTTTTACGAAATTTTAATTTTTTCAA
>JAIPRL010001863.1:0-71215 GCA_025469235.1 Pemphigus obesinymphae
TCACACCAGATATATTATTTACATCACTATCTTCAATATTCTGGGAATCTACTAAAAATGTATTAAGTCAAATATAATAATACCCTGTACATTTTGAGAAACTTAATAAATAAAATAATTACTTGAGATGAGTTTGTTATATCAGGTCTGATATATGTAGATTCAAGTTTCAAGTTGAATTTAATTGGCTTCATACTTGCAGAATCTTTATGTTTTATCACCAGTTCAGATTTTACGGAGTTGAGAAAAGACATGTATCTAGACAGATTGCTAATATTTTTCGCATAAAACCAGACTATTTTACGGTGATGAGAAGAACCCACTTCTGTAAACCCAAAAGAGTTCACTACATTTAAACGACGCATTTTTTTCGATTTTATAGCTGTTTTCGAGTTTACGTTCGGGCGTTTGCGTGAAGTAGAGGGTTCTATATACAAAATAGAAAAAAATAAATAACCTGGCTAATAATAAAATGGTATAAGATTTTAAGCAAATATCGCACGTAAATTTTACACTGTCATGAACCGATTTGACATGGCGAGACAAGTAGTCTTTGCGTACGAAAGTAGCAACACAAACTTCACAAGCAAACATTTTCGATATGAATTTAAAACACAATTAAATTCAACGCGAGTTGTAAACGTACGATAAAACTGTTTACAACGATAAACAATGGAAAATGAACGCAAAAGGCAGAAAGACTGTAAAGTTGAAGGTACTAAACGCTTCTGACGATCGAACGTTCAGTCCAAACGGTCTTCAGTGAAAATATTTTGATCTTCCCCAAAATTTTAGTTAATTAAATGCCTACTGTTAATTACCGAGTTTCACTAATTCTCGGAAATTCGGATTGCAAATTATGATCGATGTATATGAAATGGTAATGACAATTATTAATATATTAAACTAATGTGAGATGTATGGGAAATTAATATAAATATCTTAATGTGTGGGAATATGTTTAAGAAACATTAATATGGATTATTATTATATTAAAAATAAATATAAAGACATTAATATTACCAAAATGTATATTTTCCTTTTAATTGTACAAATCTATTAGGTTAATTACCATATTAACAATATTCAACTAATGTGAGATGTATGTGAAATTAATATAAAAACCTTAATGTGTGGGAGTATGTTTAAGAAACACTAATATGAATTATTTTCTATTTTTCTATGACTGTACAAATCTATTAGGTTAATCACCATATTAACAATACTAAACTGATGTGAGATGTATGGGAAATTAATATAGAAACCTTAATGTGTGAGAATATGTATAATTAATATGGATTATTATTCTACGACTGTACAAATCTATTAGGTTAATCACCCTATTAACTCGTGTATACAGGTCAAAAACGACCAAGTCGATTACCAATATGTTTAGATTTTATCTTATATGAATAATAAAAATAATATTTAGTTTTGAAAATAATATAAGTATTAAAGTATATATATATATATATAATATATTGGATAATGTATGTGGGGGTAGACCTAGTGGTGGGAAATGATATACTTGTAAACAATGGGTTCAAAAAGTTTTTTTCCTGCAAAGATCCAATATGGATCCAAAAAGTTTTTTCCTGCAATGATACGTTAACAAGACGTGATAAGATAAGAGATTATAGGAATAACTTATTATCAACTGATAAGAGATAACGAACACGTGATAAGAGATTATAGGGAGAACTTGTTATCAATTGATAAGAGATAAGGAACGTGTGATAAGGTGCAAGGGTGCTGCGGTAGGTGGCGGGCGATGTCAGGGTGGTGGGTTTAGAACATACCAAACCAGACTACTAAGAGAAGCAATCCTGTGTCTTAGACTAATCATAGAAAAAATGTTCAGAATAAATAAACCCATATTTATATATAGCCTTTGTAGATTTGGAAAGGCATTCGACAATGTTAGAAGGAAAGAACTTTTTCATATTATGAATAAGATAGGTATAGATTTTAAAGACAAAAGATTTATACATATACTATATATTAATGAAAAAGTTGTGGTAAAAGGCGAATATGACGCATACGAAGAGACGAAAGTTCAAAAAGGTGTAAGACAAGGGTGCAATTTATCACTTACATTATTTAACTTATATATTGAAGAAGCGCTAAAATATCTGAGAGATGAAGATGTTGGAGGGGTCAAGATTGGTGGGATGCTGGTTCAGATGCTGCGATTCGCAGATGATATTGCAATGATTGCAGACTTCGAATAAAATCTAGAAAGAAGCTTCAAAAAATGAATAACACATCTAAACAAGAATATAGTATGAATTAATAAGACAAAGACAAAGATACTAGTAGACAGCAGACATTAAGTTGACACCAACATAATCATGGACGGTATTAAATTGGAAAATGTAAATAGTAAGTGACGGGAAAAGTGCCTCAGACATAAGGTGTAGAAAAACACAGGCTAAACAAGTGTTTTTCAAAAAGTACAAACTTCTAACCACAAATGCAATAAATATAAACATTAGAAAAACATAAATAAAAACCCTTGTATAGAGTGTGGCATTATATGCAGCAGAATCGTGGACAATAATGAAGGCGAACCGAAGAAAAGCTTTTGAAACATGGTGCTGGCGAAGGGTCTTAAAAATTTCTTGGACAGAACGAGTGACAAATGAAGAAGTGTATCAGAGGATAAATGAAAAAAGATCAATATGGACGACAATCGTGGAGAGAAGAAAGAATTGGATAAGACATCTCATAAGAAACAATACATGGTTAACGACTATGATCGAAGGAAACCCCGAAGGGGAGCCAAGAAGAGGAAGACCTAGGCAGTCATATATAAAACAAATCATGTTGGATATAGGAACAGAGAATTGAAGAGATTCGCATTGAATAGAGAATAATGGAGGAGTATCATCATTCAACCAATCTACGGATTGAAAAAAAAATATATATAATAATAACAAAATATTGTATACCTGGTGGTTTTGATTTGAAAAAATCATATAAAGTTTTCATTTTTTTTATTTGGGTTTTTATTCATATTCGTATTCAGGTATGCTAATGATATAATTCCTAATTATAATTTATTAAAATACAAAATAAATAAAAATTGAACAGTGGATTTGAGTTCAAACAAAATGTTTGTGATTTGAAAATTGATAACGATTATGATAGTATAAAATTTTTAATAAACTAAATTTTGGCGCAAATAACCATATTAGCATAGGCATGTTTACAGGACTAGCAAACCTGGCCAATTATCATAAAACAGATCGAATTGTATAAATTATAAAATATTCTACGGTCTATTCAATTTGTACTAAGTTTAAACCAGTGTTTCTTAAATTTTTTGAAATTACGGAACACCGAACAATAATATTTTTTATACGGAACCCTATCAAAATTATCTTCAAAAAAGGAGGATACTACTATACATGACAATAAACGGCAACAATGATAATACATCTAATATACTAAATACAGCAAAAAAAATTAATTCAATTATTTATTTGGGAGGTATCAAAACATTCAAAAGTAATATAATATTTGACTTTTATTACAAGAAAAATAGGTAATAATAAAAAAATAATAAAATTATTTAATAATATTTGATACAATTATATAATTATGAAATTAGTGCAAGGATTTTAATGGGATGTATGAGCTTAAATATTACTGCATATCTTACCAATATCTGGAGCAAGATTTGTTGATGAAAGTCTTAGTGTTGGCGTCAAATTCAATCTATTTGGATACTTAGTCATGGTTGCAGTGACTGATGAAAATCCACTTTCACATAATTACGTTGAAGGAAAAGGAAGTATGACTCTTAATGCCTTTTCACTCGTTTTCGTTATGAACTTTTATCTAAAATTTATCTAGTGATAAATTGTTTTTAAGTTTCTTAACGTTATGTCTGAGGAAAGATCTGCCAACATATCCTCTTCATTCGTATATAGAGCATTTGTTATGCCATTGCAACTGAATGGATCCAAAACCCACAAAAAACATTCTTTTGGGTCTTGATTTGAAGGGAAATACTCTTCAATTTAAATGACATTTTCAAGTGATTAACAATAATCAGTTTAAATTGAGTAGACTTGTAATCTTCATTATTCTCGTTTGCTCCGCTTATAAACTCCATTAAGGTACTGAACATTTCAAAACAGTTGTTTTCAATTCTTGTGATCCACTGTTTAATTTTTTTCTTTTGTATTTCTATTTTACTATAACTGTGAAAGATGGTTTTCTGTGTTCCTTGAAGAGACGAGTTTAACTCATTCAAAAGTCGAAATATATCTGCAAGATAACATAATTTCATGGTCTATTCTGTTTTTGAAGTACTGAACAAGGTCGCAGTTTTTACTTGATAAAAATATAATTATTTCTTCTCCAAGTTCACACAATTTCTTTAATATCCGACCTCTCGATAGCCAGCGAACTTCCACATGTAGTAATAGCGTTCTATGTGTGGATCCCATTTTATCACACAAGATTGCAAACAGTCGAGGATTAAGAGCGCTGGACTTAATAAAATTTACCGTTTTGACAGCAATTGTTAGATTATTCAAAATAATTTTTTTGAATATTTTGAAAAAAAAAACACAAGTTTCGCGGAACCCTTAAGTGATCTCCGCGTAGCACAATTTAAGAAACACAGGTTTAAACCACTATTGTAAAACGGACGTATACATTTATAGGGTGAGCAAGAATCCGCAGGGGGGCACCTGCCGCCATCGAAGTACCGCCTATGGGTGTGGCTGTATGGGTCAACGTACCTACTTCTATTCTATTCTATGAAGGTAGGTATTTTAAATATATGTATTACGTGTACATAAACAGAGTACAATTTACAATGGATTTATCGTTCTATTAACTATTTACGTATAGATATACTACTATACTATGCACATAGTAAGAAGCTGTGGTGAGGTATAGCGACAAAACCTTATTTTCTTGATTATAATATTTGTTATTTTTGGAGCACTCCTTATTTTTTGCAGGTTTATTTATGCTGGGTTGCATAAACAATCTTAACCCTTCGTTAGTCACCAAGGGGTATTTTAATAAAAACGTTTATTTATTTGGAGGTTATAACATATGTACCTCCACAGCCGTGGTATCATTAATGATAAGAGTATTATTATGATAGTGTGATTTTTATCATTATTAGTGCAGTATTAAATAATAAACAGTCGTTCAAAGTGGAGTCTGGAAATATTTTACCCCAGGTGACTATTTTTGTTTTAGATCTTATAAAAATAATTTATAAACAAATACCAATTTATACAGAATAATGGACGAGTTTGAACAAAATCGTGTACTTAATATGCTGAATGATATAGACAGCGATAGTTCGGATGAATTAGAAATAGGTGACGAAAATATAAGTGAAACAGAATACCATTTATCAGAAAACGATGAATATGCAACTGAAGAAGAATTGGAAATATTTGACGAAGAAACTGATCAATCTGAAAGACGTTTTCTGTGAGGCTAAGATAACTTAACAAAGTGGCGTAAAAATTCATGTCAAACGATTAGTAGAACAAGATCTCATAATATTATTATACAACTCCCAGGACCAAAACTAGTTGCTAGAGGTAAGAATAGTATTGTTGATTGTTTTAAACTTTTTTGTGATGACATTATTATTAGAACAATTGTTACCTGTACAAATATTTATATTGGAAAAATATCAACAAATTTCAAAAGACAAATAGATTGTCGACAAACGGATTTTCAAGAAATATCTGCATTGATTGGTATTCTTATTTTAGCTGGTATAAATAAATCAGGGAAACAAAATATATTTGATTTATGGGATACAACAGGATTTGGTATAGAATCTTTTCATGCCACAATGTCAATACAACGGTTTAGATTTTTATTACGCTGTTTACGTTTTGATGATATACGTGACCGTGAATCACGTCGAGAAATTGATAGCTCCTATTCGTGAAGTTTTCGAAATGTTGGTACATAATTGTCAAAAATTGTATTCCGTTGGAGCATTTGTAACTATTGATGAAGAATTTGTAAAGTTTCGAAGTAAATGCCCTTTTAAGCAATACCTTCCAAGCAAGCCTGGGAAATACGGTATTAAAATTTTCACGGTCGTCGATTCTAATACAATGTATTCTTTAAATATGGAAATTTATCCTGGTAAACAACCAGAGGGCCCATATAATATATCAAATAATCCCAATCCGTTAGTAATGCATGGAACCAATATTAGATGGTGGACGAAATTTAACAATAGATAATTTTTTTTACCAGTGTTCCATTGGCAAAATACCTTCTAAACAGAAAAATAACTCATGTAGGAACACTACGAAAAAAATAAAAGAGAGATTCCTCTCGAAATGCTTTCTAATAAACGTAAAGAATATGATAGTATGTTTGGTTTTACAAAGGAACTGACTATTGTTTCTTATGTACCTAAAAAACCTAAAACAGTATTGGTGTTCGCGCCAGCTGGGCCGTTCGTATTGACCCCCTACCACGAGTCATGCGGCAAAACTTCGTGCACCTGGTTCGGTGCCGCGGTCGGGAAATCATTGGTAATGATCGGTCAAGTTGGGCCATAATAGGAACAAGTTATCAGTCGCTATCACGGGTGTGACCGGTTGTCGTTCGGAGAGTTGGCCGATCGACATTAGCGCCCTGTTCCCCTACAGCGCGGTAGTCGCGAGACGCGGCGCGTCGACTGCCACGCGGAGTAGCCATGTTGTTCTCTCTCGTGTTTTTGCCGTCATAGGAGACGCACACGGTTTTTGTTGTGTTATCCAAGTTATCTGAAGTCTTGCTAAAGCAAATTAAAATATACGTGGTATACGTATGCCAGCGTGTTCGATAGAATATCAACCGCGAAAACCTATCGATCAGTAGGTTTTTAAGGCAGACCAGGTCAGGTATCGACGTGGGTGGCGCAGTTTCACTCCACACAAAAGGTCCGGGCAGTTCAGCCATCATCATCATCATCATCATCATCATCGTGGGAGCCAGTTCAGGCGGATTACAGGTCGTAGATTCCTTTCCCCTTTTTTCCGTACTGTATCTTATATGCAAAAACTTGTGTTTTATGCAAAGGACTAGATTTAGTATTTAGGTTAAGATATAAAACCGAGTGCCTGTATGCATATCGATTGTGTATATATTATAATATTTAAAGTGTGGAAATATCATTTATTTGTCAATATCAAACGGTGGTTCTTTTATTTTATTATATATATATATATATCCTTGTACCCCTTTTCAACATCCACCGACCAGAGCACGTGTCAACGTGCGCAACCGATCCAGAGCAGGTAAGACCGCACGTGGGCGAAACAATTGGCTTTATTTTTATTTCACAATGACTCCACAATAGATATAGACACACATTAAAAAAAGAAACCGGAAATTATAATGTTTTATAACTACTAAGGGTGCAGTAGATACGGTTGATGAAATGTGTGGGAGGTAAAACGAAAGAAGATCGTGCAAACGTTGGTCCTTAGCAATTTTTTTCTATATGCTTAATATATCTGGAATAAATTCACAAATTATATACATTGCTAATAACCCAAATATAAAAATAAAAAGAAGAATTTATATAAGAAATTTAGCAATTGAACTTTATAAAACAAGCTATAGCAAAAAGAGCACCATCGACATGTTTGCCACGAGAAATTCGTATAAAAGCTGCTAGAATTTCCAGCCCACAGTTACAAATTGAAACAACAGAAAGAGAAAGTTCATCAGGAAGGTGTTTTTTCTGTCCTAGAGCGAAAGATCGAAAAACTAAAATGCCTGTTGCAAATGTAATAAACGGATATGTAAGGATTATTTGAAACAAATTTGTTTGGATTGTTCAAATGCATATGAAAATGTGGAAGAAAATGAAATGACTGATGAATAACTGCAAGACTGATGAAGAGTATATTAAGTATTATTATTATTATTATTAGTAATTAAAGACTGAATTTAATCGTCGTTTAAGTTGACATTTTTTTTATGTTTATATATATATATATTAATTATTAGTAATTGAAGACTGAATCAAGTTGTTCAAGTTGAATTTTATATTTTATTTATTACCTAATTTGTGTAAAAGAGGGTTTTATGGTTTATTTTTTATTATAATTTTAACCATATTTGAAGAAAGACTTATAATTACATGTTATACATTTTTACACTTTGTTATGCTTTTAAAAAAATGTTACTTATTGAGGATAAAAATATTTCTTTAAATCTTATTATATGCTAAAAATATAATTATGTTGGTATTTTTTCATTTTTTTCACCCTTTTTCAGTTATGATATTAGGGTTTCTATTCAAAAAAATTCATAAATGATAATCAAAATATATCGAATGAGGTACCCAAAATAAAAATTTGAAGACTAGATCACTTTATTAATATAACATTACAAATAAAATAACAAACTAAAAAAGTGATTAGCAATGGTTAATATTTTAAGTAATATACAATAAAATGTATAATAACTGTAAAATATTTTATAAAAAATAACATTCAACTATTAAAATATCAATTATACATATATTCAAAACATATTTAGTGGAATAAAAAAAATTCTATGAAATAATTAATTTAAAAAAATAATTTAGCATATGGCGTATTATATTACCCCGAGTAACTAAGATTGTGCTAATCATTAAGGTGACTAACGAAGGGTTAATAATTTACAGAATCATTAACGGTTTTAACGGCTCGGTAAAAAAATCGAGTTGCATAAACGTTCTTTAAATTTTACAGAGCCGCTAAATTTTAATTTAGAGCAGCGGTTCCAGTGTTACCAGATTAGAATTATGGAATTAACGTACCAATCTTCAAAAATTCTCGTATTTCCCATAAAATTCTCGTACACTAAAAAAATTAAATACCCATATAAAGCCGGGTCCACACTTGCAACATTCATGCGTAACATAATGCCGTATCGCAACACCGTCGCGTAACACTGCAACAATAGTATGGACATCAACGCGTAACAAAGTAGCGAACAAGATGATGCATTCCATTGGTTGTCGGTTTTTTTACCCTCATCAAAGGATGAAATGTTTAATAAGTCAACACAATATACCTGTACCTATATAAAACAATATTAACTAAATTGTATAGTACTTTTATTCACAAACTCATATTGATTAAATTATTTTTAACGTCATACATTCATTATATATATACCTACATATAGCTCACGCTGTATAATTTTTCGGCAACGTTTTTATAATGGATTTGATTTGAATATTTGGGTATTATTTATACGGAAAAAGCCCGAGACATAATACTCGATTAAGTTTGTTCGGGTTCCCAAAAGATCTGGAGAGATCAAGAACATGGATTTCAAATTCAGGTAATTGTTGAATTGTATTTTTATAAATTAAGTTGCTGCTAATATATTAAACAGTTTCGCTCATCTCTTCCACCTTTATTATTATTAATTCAAAATTCCAATATTGTAGATGTGTATATACAACAATATTTTAAATACAGTTATTAAATATAACAATAAACCACATTATGTCATATATTCTATATTAGCACCATTAATTTATTACATATATACCACGTTAAAGACCATTGGTATAAATTTTTGTAGGAAACAGATCATATACATCTTGAAATTGAGGATTTGAAAAAAAAGAAAATTTGTTCTGACCACTTTTTGGCCAAGGATTATATTCCTTTCCAAGAAACTGTTGAAGCGGACTGCAGTACCAGTACCATATGAACCTGTGTACCTTTTCATGTTCGCTCTCCAAAAAAATCATATATTAGTATACATCATAAATTCAAACCTGGCTTTAATTTAATTTAATTCTGGTTTATATAAACAACTCAAAATGAAAGTAAGCTTAAAAAAAGTTTTAAAAAAAAACTGTTTAACTAATTTTTCATATAATTATCACAATCAAATAATATGTAATAGGAACAAAATATTATCATAAATAGTATTAAAAATACAACTTTGGTGACTAGAATTGAGATCAAAACTGTTTGTCAGATTTATATTGTAATTATAATATAAGTATTTAAATAAAAGAAAACAAAATTAAAATTATTATAAAAAATGAATTTATCATTGTGTTACATCCATCACTTCCAAAGCCAATGACATTACATTTTGGTATTTAATATGAATAAAAAGATTCTATAATTCCATTAAATAATTTTTCAGCCGTTGCTTTACATGGATTTTTTGAGTCGTAAACTGTATAAAGATCCCAAAATTTGCTTTCTATTTGGCCCGACCTTTTGTAAAAAACCTAACAATATAATATATAGTAATTTGTTTAATTGTGAATGATAAAAGTATTATAATAGATTAACATATTTACTCTTTATTAACAAATTTTGTCATTTTATTAAAAATAAAAATTAGGTAATTACCTGAGAACAACGCATGCAGTTTTAACAGTTCCAATATCTGTAGATTCATCTGTTAAAATACTAAAGGGCACTGTATTTATGTATTCAGCCACTTCTGATTTATGACTTGCACTTATCACATTATTTATAATAGCCGTGACTTTTGTCCTCTTCAAATTTATATTTTGAGCTATAGCTGAATCCTTGAAACAGCTCTTCAAAAGGTCTGTGAAATGATCAGATGCTAAGAATGCAACATTATGCTCAGCTAAAAAAGCAGTTAATTTCTGCAACTTTAACATCGACATCAAATCATCAAATTTGTTCTCAGTTTTATTAGTAGTGAAATTTGTGATTGGTTTTTGTTTAATTTTTGAAATTACATTTCTTTTGTGTTTAAATCCTTTTGAATGGTTTTTAATATTACTTAATTCTGCAACCATTGTAACATCACATATTTTACATTTTGCTTTCAAAGGATCTTCTTTCACTGGAACTAACCGTCTGTAAATTCCTTATTTTTACACCACTCGGAACAAAAATGTTGATCCCTGTGTTTTTGTTTAATTTTTTTCGGTGGAATCTGAGGATAATTAACATTAAAACTATCGTCCATAATCAGTTATATTATTTAATACAATTTAAATAAATATCTATTGAAAAAAAAACTTGAAAAAAAAAGTAAAACTAAAATATAATAGTGGAACGAGAGATCAGCGAAAACAGAAATAATAATAACACAGTTTATAAAAATTTTAAATAATACAACTCAGAAAAGCACTAGGTGTTTCAAAAATAGAAAAGATAAAATCACTACACAGAAATGACAATATAACAGAGAAGGTTGTGTGGGATTTCATAAAAATGTATAAATATAGTATATATGTATATAATATTGTACCTATACCTATAAGATAATATATAGTAATATTATATATTTATATATATATATAAATATAAAAACGTGTATAGTAAATCATACAGATAATATGATTACTACTTACCTACACATATATTCTTTTAATGTACCATACTCATTTTTCTCAATGGTTGTGTGGAATTTAATAAAAATTTATAAGTATAGTATAATATTATATATGAATGTATAGATACATGTGTATTGTGTTTAGTAAATGATACAGATAATATGATTATTACTTACACATATTTGACCGCTGCGGTTCCCAAACTGTGCATTGGAAGCCAGTTTACCTAAATCAACAAAAAAAAGTAGTGGGGATGACAAATGATAAGAAAAATTTTTAGGTAAACGTTTACCAACTGCAGAAAACTAAAATCTGAATTATATAATAATTTATATAACTAAAAACCAAGGATATTATAACACCTATCCTAGGACATTATAGTATCTATCCTAAAACTTAACTACCGCTTGGCGCTTATCAACTATTTCCATTATCAAATATTTATTTAAAAAAATTAAAATTAGGAGTAAAATTAAATTAAATATTTTTTTTTTTGTTTTTTTATGTTGTCTTTTTCAATTAAATTTAATTAAAGTTAAATTAAATGCCACTTATGTTAATAAGATTAATTTTAATGAAATTTAATAAATATACAATCTAATAATACAATTATTAGATAAATAGTCTATAGAATACCCCCTCAAAAGTGGTATGGGAAGATTCATCTCAGTGGTTCCTAGTGATGGGCGGAACCGACTATTTTTGACTATCGATAGTTTATCGATAGTTTGATAAACAACCAAGTGTTTTTCAAATGAATAGATAGTATTATCTATCGAATATGTAAAAAAAACTATCGACTGAATCACTCGATAGTTTTCACTCGATTGGGAATAGATAGTATTATCTATCGAATGAATCACTCGATAGTTTTCACTCGATAGTAGATATATAATATATTATAAGTCTATGGTATTATCTATCGAATGAATCACTCGATAGTTTTCACTCGATTGGGAATAGATAGTATTATCTATCGAATGAATCACTCGATAGTTTTCACTCGATAGTAGATTGTGAATAGAAAGTATTATTTATTATGATATTTCGTCATGGTATTGTCTATCGAATAAGTAAAAAATAGTTTCGATAGTAGTCGATAGTTTTTAAAAACAATCGAATAAATAGATACTTCAAAACTATCGAGTTGTTCGATAGTTTTCACTCGATAGTGCCCATCACATCACGACATAACCACAGAATATTCTGTTATTTCTATATTCTGTGACATAACTAAAAACAGATCAGATAGCACTTTCAGAAAGTTATGATATTATTATTGCTATTCAAAATATTGATCTGTACTAATTTATATTTTCATTAATTAGGTATCTATTTTGTTTTATTTCATATTTTACAACCATGTTTTTAAATATTGCAAAACACATTTCCACGACAAAAATTTTCACAAGGACATTTAATACAACTACAAGTAAAATTGGTTACCTATTTTAGACAAATATTTTTAAATAATTATATGTATCAATTTCTAATTTAGTTCGACGCAGAATAATTAAAATTCAGGATCAAGAAGATTTTAATAAGCATGTACTCAATAGTAAAGTACCTGTGGTAATAGATTTTTTCGCAACGTATGTATATTAAGTATTTTTAATTAATCAAAATATAATGTAAAAAGAATCAATAGGTTTGTTTCAGCAGTGCAATTCTGAATAATAATTGTATTTAAAATACGCACATTTACACATAGTATAATAAGTCTGTTGGAAAAATGTTGTAGTAAAAGAGACTAATTGAAAGCAATTAAAATATTGGTAGTGTACCATTGTTGGAATTGAATAAATATATTATGTGAAAAATTATTTAGATATATTTTTATAATAAGAATAATTTACTATGAAAATACATTCTGTAATCTCATGTATCTGTGTCGTAGTGTACAAAAATATATTTATGTTATATAAAATATATAACTTGTAATAGGTATTAATACATTTATGTTTAATAAGTTGACTGCTGATACGCATGTTGTGATTTTGAGAATAGGTACTCGCTAGTTATGTAGTATGCAACAATGTAGTTTTAGGTTGATTACATTACAGACGATGGATATTTATTGTAGATATTTAATATTTTCTTATAATGAAATTAATGCAATATCATTTTTATAAAAAAATTGATTCTGTACCTATGTGTGTATTGGAGGAAAGCATGGGTGTAAAATACAGGTAGACATATTTTTAATTACCATTCTGCATTATTAACACATAATATTTTATTGGGAGCGAAGATATTGGTTTACCTCCTTTTTTTTGTCCAGACATAATTTAATTTGACAAATTATTGTATTGAGTAAAACGCTATAATATACATTAAATACTACCACCAGAAAGTTTCTGGACAGGGATATACATGGTAAGTAGTATAATAGGCAAGACAAGGGCCACACCTCCAAACATTTTCCCTATATAGGCATATCCATCTACCCCCAGTTTAACCTAATGTAACGTAACCTAACCTACCCCACGTCTAACCAAACAAAAAAAAAAAAATGTTATTTGTATTCCTATTTACTTGATGGGGCGAATAACAACATCATATTTTATCTATGAATACATTCTTTAACATTACCTATATATTCTCTTTACTTATTTAAAAATTACTGTTTGCTGTAATATTTAGTAAATATTTATTTATAATGTCATAATGTGTCATATTTCATATCTATGTTTCTTTTAAAATTTCAATACTTTGTTTTAAAATATATCTTCAATAATTTGAACAAAAACATAATAAGCATGATCTTCAAAAAAAATATTAACATTTTAATATACAAGAATCAGTGGTGTAACTGATGAAATGAGGTGGACTTAAGGTCCAAACCTATTTCTTGGCACATGTAAAAAATTTATATTATGTTTTATAAGTTATACATTAAATAATTTTATTTTATAAAAATATGTTAATAAATATTAGGTTGGAGAATGGATTTGACACTATAAAATATTTTTTATATATTTCTATAAATGAGGTAAAATACTTTATTAATATAAAATTAAGAGAAAATCTTAACATAATAAATTAATATTATTTATAATATTTTCAAAACATTTATATAAATACCTAAAATAAATGTTAATACTAGATCACATTTAGTTCACTTTTAATATTTTTTTGATTGATTTTCATTTTTTATAAAATGACCTATATACAAATTCTTCTAGAATCTGGGGTTAGAGCTATTAAAAGTGGTCTTACTAAAAATTTCTGATTTTATCATTTACAAGATGCATAATTAAATAAACCACAATTTGAAAAAAATCGGCCGATGTTAAGTACTTCAAAACAGTTTACTTCTATAACATAAGAATAGAGTGAAACTGTTTGTGAAACAAACAAAAATTATACATAACCTTCTACATAATATGGCAAAATAAAGTATATTGTTAAAATATTTTATATCTTCTTTTCCTTCGCCTTCTTTCCCAACTATTTGGGGTCAGCTATCCTGGTTCTACACTTCCATTTAACTCTATTTCCCACATCTTCTTTATTTACTTCCATCTTCCTCATATCCCATCATCACCTCTTTTTTGGTCTTCCTCTCTCCCTCTTTCCATCAACATACATTTCCTTTACTAATCTTACTACTTTTGTCTCTTCTCTCCTTAATACATACCCTAGGACATCTCAATCGATTCTTCCTCATTTTGTCAACTATCTAAGCTGCTCCTTTACTTATTACCTTTTATGTACTCATTCCTTAATAATAACATTATATTTAGCTAAAATCGGGCATAATTTAAAGATAGCTAGAATGTATTTTACTACCCTCTCATTTTTAGTTATTGTTTTATTTTATGCTAAATTTGAAAATGTTTGGAATATTTTTTTGGAAATGATAATATTAAAGAAATTGCAGCAATTTGAATGTTAGCGATTTTACACTCATATACAATATTATATAGGTATTAGGTATATCCAAGGTGGATTTATAGTAATTTATTAATCCACCTTGGGTATATCTTAATGCATATGCACATAATATAAGTATACTGTCATGGGACAAAGTCACTTACTTATTGTTTATATACCAAAATGTCCAATATAGTATTTAACTCATAATAGGTAAGGCATTTCACACTTTACGTATGATTTGTTACCTACTGTCGATTCAATATTTGATGTATCACTGGAATTATTTGTGACCATTTACTTTATACATATTTCGATTATACCCTACAGTAATAGGATACCATTTGGACACTGGTCTTCTAAGCTTGACACTTTTAATGGCTTTGGCATATTCGAAATGCAGTGTTGGCCTGGTGTCTGGCACCAATCGAGAACAATCAAATTCAATACATGACATCAATATTTCTAACCACGACACTAACAGTGTATTATCTATTTGTAGTCAATAAACCTATAAATTATATAATCAAATTGTGATAAATATTTAGTACATACCCTAAATTATAAAAATAAACACAACATTTTAGTTTTACATAAAAAAAGAAATATTATAATTTTATATAAAATTATGACTGTGGCTCTTTTGTAAAAAATTACAAAATAAAGAAAAGACCATAGAAAATTAGACCAGCAATAACAAATTTCTCTTTAAGTTTTATTTCTTTAGTTGAATTGAGTACTAAACTCATTACTATAGTAATATCATTGATAAATATAAAATTATTGGGAATAACTATGTGAAAAACAAAATATGAAATATAGGTATTTAAGGTCGTCAACTTATTAAAGCTATACTTATTTTAAAGACCATATTGTAAACAGTATTATTTTTTCTTAGAAATATGTGTAAATTAAAATAGAATATTTAGTTACAAAATACTCGCCTTCAAATAATCTTAATAGTGATGTTAATTATTATAAATAATGAACTCGATGTATTATTGTATATAATGTATTATTGTTTTTTAGGTGGTGTGGACCATGCAAAATGTTACTACCTAGAATTGAAAAAGTGATAGAAGAACATAATGGTACAATTAATCTAGTTGAAATTGATATTGATAATAATGCTGAAATCGCCATGGAATATGGTGTAAGTATATTATTAATTAGTAATAAGTAAAGCAGATTTTAATGTAAAATACACTATAGTGGGTTAAGGTGATGCTTTCAAAGTACAAAATTTGATTTATACATTAGAGAAATAAAATATTACTTTTATTTTGCATATTTTATGCTTGGAATATGAATAGATAGATATAATAATATATTATATTATATACAATTTAGCATCGAATAAAAAGTTTCAAAAATATATATTAAAAAATTTATCTTGTTTCAAAAATTAGTAATTTTTAATTTTTAGTAGGTATTTACATTAATAGTAATTCTCAAAGTCTTGATAATATCAATCATATCATCGATATCAATAATTCAGAGGTATAATATAATATAACCTCGATGAAGTCAAATAACTAATATAAACTAATTTTAAATTATTTTTTTTAAATAATATTATATAAAACTGCTTAAAATTGTTTTTTTTTTTTTATTGAATTTAAATACATTTTAAAGGTATTTTTTTAAAGCTATAAATTGTATTTTTTTTATTTTTTAGATTATTAAAGTCCATGTTCTAGTAATTAGTAATCACAACAAATGAATAGAAACCAATAATAAATTTATTATATTATTTTTATAACTTCCCTACATATTGTAGTCATTTATACAAAGACTTAAAAATAAAAATAAATGGTGAAATATACTACTGTTTTACATTCAATTTTAAAATACATTATTTTGTCCATAATTTCAATTTTTCATTTATTCATTTTTCCTATAGGTATCTGTGGTACCAGAATTAATTGCAATGAAGAATGGCAAAGTTCAGGGAAAAATGATTGGACTACAAGACGAAGATAAATTGAAAAACTTTGTTTCAAAATTAATAGAATCTAATATAGAAAATAAACAATAATGCTTTATAGCTATGAAACATTCAAGTTATAATTATAATGTAAATCAATATCTAACTGTAAACCTAATTCACTAGTTCAATTTATGATGTTAAATTGTTTTTATTAAATAATTAAATATAAAAATAAAAACAAAACGTAACAAAAGCAAATTATTTAAAAAAAACCTTTATTTTTTTAACCAAACATTTAAATAATGGTCCTAGCATGATGATATTTATTAGTTTGTGATGAATTTAATTCTTGCAGTTCACATGAAGCCGAAGACTCTAGAGACAATATGATGAATTATTTTTATTAAATAATTAAATATAAAAATAAAAACAAAACGTAGGTAACAAAAGTAAATTATTTAAAAAACCTTTATTTTTTAACCAAACATTTGAATAATAGTCCTAGCACGATGATATTTATTGGTTTGTGATGAATTTAATTCTTGCAGTTCACTTGAAGCTGAGACAATAGTATTGGCATGTTGAAGAATTACATTACGACTTTTACCTTCAATAGTTTGAATATATTCTACTAAAATCTCAAACTGTTCTTTAGATATCTAAAAAAAAGTATATATATTAATTAATTACTATAGATATAGTCAGTGCTCAAATTGGGGAGGGGGTGAAATAGAAAGGGGCTCCTCTAATACAATTTTCAAAGAAACAGGGGGGAGCACTTATAACTGGTATTCCTGGGGATTATTGATGTAAAAACCCACATCTAGTTTTAAATAAATATAATTTTTGAAAACAACAAAAATCTAGATAATTTAATATTTATATTCAACAAACGAGTTGACTTATGACAGTTGATCTTATAACATTAATACCATTGTTTCAGAGTTCAGTGTTATCCATAGAATCTATTAAGATTGATTAATATGCATATTTGTCAAAAACTACTATTTTTAATTTCATCTGAATACCAGATTGAGACAATATTTATTCCGATATTAATTAAAAATGGATTTTTGTATATTTGATATTATATTATAGAATGGGAGAAAAATAAAAAACTTATGAGATTGTATACAAAATGTGGTCTTTTAAATATTATAAAATATAATTTTTGTTTGTTTCCTAAACTTTTTTTTGAACAATGTCATGATTACATAACAATAAATTTAAATGTTTGGATTTTCATAAAAATTGCCTATTTAGAACCCCTTAAAAATGACAGTGCCAACATTCTAGTATCTGACTCAGTTGTCTTCATCTAACAAACATACAACAAGGTAAAATTGGGTTTTGTATTTCCAAATTTCGTGAACAATAGGTTAATTAATTTAGGATGGCCTATTGTCATAATAATGATAATCTAATGACATTTAGGAATTAATATTTTTAATAAATTGAATTTCAATCAAAATATTCATAATTTATTTATTACATTATTCATACACTTAAAAAAAAATTTTAATTATATTTGTCGAAGACAAAGACAAATTAGCAGGTACTAACTAACCCTACATACCTACTTAAGGTACTCTTAATGTCAACAGCAAAATATGAAATATTCGATTTAATATAGTATTATTACTAATATAATAATATAGAAGTTTCCTCAAATTTAAATGAAAGTTTATAATTGTCTATTTATATAAAATGTTGTAGTACCCAAGGCTGTTCCAAAGAAATATTTATGGTTGGGGGGGGGGGGGTAAATTTGAAAAAAATAATACAATACTTCTCTACAAAACTTAAAATAAGAAAAAAAGGTCATCAATTTTTTTCTCATTTTGCCGAATAAATACTGAATAGTTTATAGTTAGCTAACTACACTTCTGAAAAATACTTTGACTAAATTATGAAATACTTCATTCAAAATGTGAATAAGTAAAAAAAAATCTATTTTTACTAACTGCTTTCCAATGTTTTTTCATTTATTTTTTGGGGGGGGAGGAAGATGAGACCTCTTCATAGTACCTACCTATACACTACTATATTGAACATTGTATGGAGAATTTTTCAATTTAAATAATTAAATAATATAATATTATTATATTATATACCCGAAGTCAAAATAACCAAAATAAAAACTATAGGTTAGTTTTTGGTACGTGCTGAAGATGACAACTTATTTGTTAAAATATGTGTACGCAAAATAAAATTGTGTAATATTTTAATTTCGAGTATTTAATATAATAATATTATAAATAGTCACAACTACTCATTATATATATATTAATTTAAAGAATATAGTTAGATATTAGATAATATATTAATGGTTTATATTGAAGGGTTTCATGTGGAATGCTATGTCTTATTGAGCACTATTTTAATTGTTCCAATTTGAGCACTGGAAATAGTATATAAGGTTTGTATTTAACATTATATAACTATATGATATACAAAATGTATTCTATACTATTGAGAAAGTTTGCTTCAAAATATACTTAGAATAATTTTAATTTAATTATTTAGTAACAGTGAAACTAAATTTAAAACATAACAATATATTTTGTTAAACATATAATATTATTAAATGATTAGTTAACATGTTCACCTAATATTTTTTGGTAATACTTATTGTAATTTTTTTTTAATCATATAGGTTTTTAGGTTTTTTTTCTTTTTTAAAATGGCAACCTATATTTTTGACTGAATATTTTTCTGAAAAAGTTGATGTACCTACCTAACTCTTAATATTGAATTTTGAATTAATGGTCTACTAGGTATTCAAATTTAAATAAGTGGTATAGATGGATGGGAAATAAAATTTTTAGTACACAGACTCTACTCTTTTTAACTTAAATCCTAATAAATAATTTACTATTGGTATAATATTCTATAGATACGTCAACATTTTCAGAACAATATTCAGCATCAGAATATCAAGTTAAAAATAAAAGTTTCCAATTAAGAAAAGAATAAACCCTAAAAAATTTAAACATTTCATGCATATTACGTAGATAAAAGTATATTGGCATATTTACATAAAAAAAAATAAATATGAATATTCACAAAGAAAATTATACTAGCATGTTTAAATAATTATTGTACAGCTTTAAGAATTACAGCCGTATTTGTTATCGCCATCTATTTAATGGAAAATGTAGCAAAATTACACTGTGCAAAACAATAAATGTAGTGGTCTTTATTTTAAAAAACATATTTACAAGTTTAAAAAAATACAATATTTTCTAGAAAATATTATTTAACAAAAGTTATAGCTATTTAAAAGGAAGGAAAACTTAAAATGCTTAAATATTTTACAAAAATGATAGGTCATTTCCTATAAAATATCCTCATTTTCAATATTGGTAATGTGTTTTAACTCTAATTTTACTGTATATGCCACATTCATTGTTTTACATGGCGTAATTTTTCTATATTACCCATTAGTTAGACAGAGACAACAAATATCACATCTTGTTAACATTAATGTTACTAAGGATTCAAGTTAAGAGTTTGTATAATGCAATTTTATTAAGCGTAATATACTTGCTTTTGTAGAGTCATAAGTGTTTTTAATCAACCAAAGTTGATAAATTTTCTTAAACTTCCAATTTGAACGATCATTTTTCCATTGCATTAAATATTCAATTGCTCGTTCTTGCCGAGGTGTACTAATAGCGGAAGCATTTTCTTCACATTTCTTTGCATTTTTCTGTTTATTTTTTTTTGCTTTCAGTTTTTTTATGTAGTTTTTTTTTTTGCGTTTGTTTAAACTTAATGGTTTCATATTACCAGCAGTACATTTTTGATCTTTTTCACTCTTTACATCAGCTGAAAAAGTAACTTTCTTCTTTTTAGGTTGTTCATCATTTGTTTTATTATCTATAGACTTTCGTTTATTTCCAATTTTTACTGTTTCTGTAATTTTCTTTTGAACAATATTCGTTTCGTGCAAATGTTCATGTTTTAATGATATTTCAGTGATTGTGGTTTTATCTTTAACTTTATCTAGATGATTACTTTTAATGTTCATTTCTTCCGATGGTGCAGAAATAACAAATTTATTTTTTTTACTTTTTTTTTTCATTGAATTAATTGGATTTTTTATCTTTAATAACTTTTTTTTAAAAACACTTTTAACTGACATTTCTTACTTTCTTAGAAATAAGTCAAATTTATATATAAAAAAAAAAAATTGAAATGAATACAAAATTATAAAACACAATTAAGCAACTCCACAGACTTCAAACAACTCGAATACTGGTTAATTGAATAATAGATTATAATTTTACAATTGTACCTATACATAAATAATTTAGGGTAGAGATACCTATAAAGCGTTTGCTACTCAATCGTAGATTTTTGGAAAAAAAAGTGCTTCAAGACTTCCAGGGCAAATTATTCCTTATCAGAACTATCAGTATCGTACAGTTATTGTTTTATCCATGAGGATGTATGCGGGGCAGTCCAGCAAAAATATTTTTGTTTTAAATAATAATATTCCGAAAAATACTTCACTGCCGAATAATTTCCCGACAAAATTCCAAAATACTTAATTTAAAACGCGATTGAGAGGATTTTACCACACCCGGATTTTCTGTCTCTATCCGTCAAATTGGCAATATAGCAAAATTGAAATTATGGTGTTTTGGTTAACATTAGAGTTTAAATCTAAAAATCTCTAAATTTAATCTATTCTGTGTTTAAATACCTATTATAAAATTTAACGTTAAAAATAATTTCGAGTGAACCTCGTCGGGTTTTTTGTGAAATATCGTCTGAAAAAAAATTATGGCATTTTTAGTTTTTGATATTTTTAAGTAGCTTTAACTTTTTTGTCAGATGATGTTTTACAAAAAAATCCAATGAGGTTTATTCGGAATTATTCTTCTCTTTAAATTTTGTAATTGGTGTTTATTCTATGAATTTAACCTAAATGCCAAATTTCAATTCTGCGTAGTTGCCCGTTAAAAAGACAGACAACAAATACGGGTAGGTACCTATAGCGTCATCTTGGGCAAAAAAAAAAAAAAAAAAAAGGCCGTCGACTTTTTCTATTATTTGTCGATTGAACTTAATATTACGAACTGCAGAACTTGATTTTTTGCCGATTGCTTTCCGAAGTTGGAAGCGGAACACCCCCTCCTTCCGGGACGACTCTGGATGTATATGGAGCAGTAGATGAGAAGATAGAACAGATAATGAATGACTATACCTATATATAGGAGTAACTTCGATGGTTGGCAAAATGAGAGAGAATAAACTCGGGCACGTAGCTATTAAGGAAGGAAGAGACTGATGTAGTAAGTTTAGCAAAGGAATTGTATGTTGATTGGAAAAAAAAATTTTATGAAGATTGAAAAACAGGCGGGGCATGTGATGGCGAGTCTCGGATGAGGAAGGTGAGGATAAAATATGAAAAAGATGCGAGAGATAGAGTTAAGTGGGAGTGTTTAGGGAGGCCGATCACAAATAGTGTTGAGAAATGGCGAAGGGAAAAAACGAGTATACACAAACTTTCCTATGCTACGCGTGTATAAGCAATTTGTTCTTGCCCCTCAATGGTGGGGTTAATGCTAAACCATAGACAAGTACCTACATAGTACATAATATTATAATAAACGATCTTTAAGCATTTACAGAACCATTAGCGGTTTTAACGGCTCGGTAAAAAAATTGGGTTGCATAAACGTTCTTTAAATTTTTAGAGCCGCTAAATATTAGTTTTACGGTCCATTAGTTAATCACCCGATTTCAGCTCTGTAAATTTTAAAGACAGATTAAAAGGTGGTATCATTAATCAGTTATCATTTTTATATTCTATATCATAATAAAATAAAAACACAGAATAACAACATAATATAAAATTTATACACTTTTTATGCAACAAAACAATGATTTACCGAGCCGTTAAATGTTTAACAAGCTATTAGTTAATGATTTATTAAATATTTACAAAACAATTTTTATGCAACCCAGTATTAGATGTCTAATGTCTATGTGGTAAACATGTTGGACCGTTTTTCATAATTTACATGTAGGTAACCTGTTTGTAGTCCGCGCTCCAGTAGTTGTTGTTATCTATCTCAGTGGTTGTGAGTGTTGTGATAGTAAGTTGTAAACATCATAGAAGACAAATAAACATAAAATTAAAAATAATTTTATCTTTATTTATGTGCTAATTAATTCATTTTTATTTCAACAATTTGATTAATTCATTTATCGTTGATTTATGACTGGTTCTGTTCTCATAAAACATAAAAGCAGAATGTATATTATAGTGTGACGTGTAACTATATAGTATCTATTTAGTACTTCAAAACATTTTTGTGTGTAAATAATACAATACCTACATTTATTTAATCAAAATGCCAAAATATTCAATTCTACTGCCGACGTATAATGAAAAAGAAAATTTACCCGTAATAGTTTATCTAATTCACAAATACTTGGAAATTAGGTAATACTTTTAATTACTTAATATATTGTAAAAGTACAATACAGCTATATTAATATTTATTTATGTATTAGGTATATTATATGTAATAATAGCACATATAACTATATAATATTCATTACTACTTATTTATAGCAGTACTACACTAGTACAAGAAGTGATTGGATTTATTATTCTTAGATTTATTCACATATCTTAATGCCGCCCAAACTATATAATGGACTGGTGAAAAAGTTTCCTTTTAGCCAATAAGAACAAAATGTATTGGATTAAATGTAAAATAGATATTAATGCAGTATGTTGTATTTGATCTGTTTTACATTTAAATAGCATATGCTTCGATAAACCGGACGATCAGTCTGATTCTATCAGTTTTGTAAAAATGCTTTTTGTAGTGTGGCATAGCACTTAGGATCCAATGGTGTAATGGTAATCTAGGTTTGTGGTGTTAAGTTTGGTGGATACTTATAGGGGTGGTGAATTTTTAGTTCAAGTACCTACCAATAATTTTTAATCAGTTTCAAAAAATACATTTTGTATTTATACATCAATCCTAAAAAGTATCCCGTAGTAAAGAACTTTGATTTTAAATTTTCTATCCTGTGGCTTTTGGTTTTAGGAAAAAATGTTAATATATAGATATATTGAAAAACTCCATATAGATTTTTATTTGTTTAACATTGAAAAATAATATTGCTGGATAAAAAATTTGAATTACATTTTTTGTACCTCATTTTATAAATAATTATGTAATAGAGTATATAAATGTGTAACTAATAAACTATTCAAAAGTTATCAATAAATATTAAGCGAGTAAAATGTGGAGTACGTACCTACATATCTAAGCAAACAGAAAAAAACATTAAATTTACATTTTCTTCTTAAGCCACTAAGTAAAGTAAAAATACTTTTTTCTATTGTTATACAAACAAAAACCTGCTTATATGGAATTTTTTGATATTCTGAGATTCTTTCTTATATCCAAAAACTATGAGATGGGTTGGAAAAATTTAAAATCTAAGTTCTGTCTGCATGATACGTTTTACGATTGGTATATAAATAAAAAACAAAAGAATAGTATTATTTATTTATCATATCAATATTAAGTCACTATATTAAAATAATTTTTGGGAAGGCCAAAATTTTTTCAAAATTTCAAGACTAAAATTTTCTCTAGTTTTGAAAAACGTGTTGAGGGATCCGGATCTCTTATCCCCATTATATACATCCTTAATCAGTATAATAAATTATATGCTAAGTAGGTAGATATTTATATGTGATCATTATAAAAATGCAATAATGTATGTGTGTGAGATTGTTTAAATACAATCTATATGTGTAGGTATATATTAGCCCAAAATTATAAAAATTGAATTAAATATACAACTCTATATTTGTGGTAATTTGAGTCCTCAATAAATTAAAGTAATATAATTGATCTGTTGTCATTCAAATTGTATTGAAAATTATTGATTTTAACTAAAAATCCTTAAACTCCAAAAGAACTATCTGAGAATTTATAAATAGTTTAGCAAATACTTATATTTTAAATATTTAAAAATAAATTGTATTTATGAATGAAGCAGTGGCTGAGAAACTTATTTTAGCACACTACCATTAAACATATTGAGTAACTATTCAATCAATAAGATCTATCTTACTATATTATCATTGACTTTATTTTATATTTACATTAAAATTCTAACGTACAATTACATATAAAAATATTGGGTAAATTATTCATCACAGAATACAAACATTTTACTCCTATATAGAGGATATTACCTCCCCATATAAATATAAAGCTAATTATTTCAAATATATTTATATAACAGAAAATTATTTGTCTTTATTAGTTTTAGGTCTGTGAGTCTGTAGTTACTAATACATAGTTACAATTATTAATTTGGTTATTAGGGAGATAGATTTAAATTTTAAGATTATTGTTTAAAATACATTTAGAAACTTGGAATTCATCACACGGGCCAGTTGTACAAGTCAAGTTTAAACTAGGTTTATAATGAAAAATTTTGTTGTACAAACACCGTTTATGATATAAACCAAGTTTAAACTGAAGATTAGTTAAACTTTAACATTTGGTCATTTAAACTAGGTTTAAGTAGACTATGGTCTACATTTTCAAGATATAATTTAAACATTTAATATAAATAAATATTTAGGTATATTATATAATGTAGGTGTTGTGAGTAGTATATTACTTTTTCTTTTTGTTCTGATATTTTTCATCTTAAGTACCTACTAGTTTATTATACTATACAAGAATAGGTTGTACATTTATTTAAATCAGTATGGATGAAATTACTGACGATGAAGATTTTATAGAGATGTTTGATTTAAATTTAAATCCTAGAGTATTTTGTGAATGGTCGAATCATATACTTTTATGGTGTGATTTCGAGTTTTTCGACTAATATTGTATTTCTAAAAATACTGCTATATGCATTCACCATTTAATTAAACAAGATATAGAAAATATTATTATTTCTTAACCCAGATGAAGGGTGACTTTGTAGCATTGCTGAACTATAATCAGACCATAGGATTTTCTGTATTCCGAACTAAAATCTCACTATTACATACTGTTGGATTACTCAAATTGACTTGTACAACAATATCTCTATAAATCTCTATAATTATCGAATTCTGATCCAAAACCAGTCAATATTTTTATAAGCTTTAGCCTTTATACTATTATGTTTTACGTCAGTTTTATGTCAGTTTGTTCGCATTCAATTTTTAAGCTAAACTTTTTTGTCAAACTTAAAAGAACACGCTTATTTTGAAGGGAAATTTGATGCACATTTATGAACATATATTATATATTAAAAAAATAGTATATAAATATGTAAATATATATATTTGAATATTATATATGAAATAACTATGATATAAATTCACATATACAATTAACATTTTACCATAGATTGATAATCTCTGAAGTTTCCTAACTTGTTCAAGTTTTATATAGATAAATATGTACCTACCTAAATATAATTGTACTCAAAGGAAGTTGAAATTTTTATTTTTATTGACTAATTAATGCAATTAAAAACAATATTGATTTAACACTGCCAGCGGCGTATTTATGGGGGGGGGGGGGTACAGGAATATCGACTCCCCCAGAACCAAAAAATATTGAATTTAAAACTTAAATATCTAAAATACATTTTTGTAGGTAATGACTAAATTTAGGATTCTGAATGGTGCAAAAATATTTTCCCGTTTTATGATGATTTTTAATTTTTCTGTAAGCAATTTCTTGACCAGAAGATTTGACTTCATAACAGCCCCTAAAATTTTGTATAATACAAAAAATTTAATGTGTTGTACGAAATTAGCAATGTGTTAATCGAATTCTACATTTCTACATATTATAATTTATAATGTTAATGATGAAAGAAATAAAAAAGATCATTCGAAGGAAAAATGTGTAGTATGAAAATCAGAATATTTTAGGGACTGCTTCATAATCTAATTTTTCATGGGTACCCAATTTTTTGGCAATAACGTTTCATTAGAAGGTACTTTTAAGAGGTAATTTGTCGATTTCTTAAAAATATATTAGAAAAAACTATGGAAAAATAATGAAAAAATACAGATTAAAATAAGTTAATGGTTTTTCCTCATAAATCCAAAAATATTGGTTATAAACACTTGAAAGTTTCATAGAGTATCTATGTATTTTACTCAAGCTTCAAATATATATATATTTTTTTTTTATTAAAAATGTTTTAAACAAATATTGAAGTTTCCAATTAATTTATTTACCATATAAAATAATTTTACAAATGTGCATGGTTTTTTAATAATCAAAATTTGATAAACCATATTATTATTACTAGGCCATGGTTCTTGGATATTTTTATTATTTATTACCATATTAAGGAATAATAAACTAAATTATCAATTAAAACTTAAAAGTATACCAAATTAATGTTTTAATATTATATTTCACAAATCTCTGTAGTCTATTTTTATGTAGTATTTCTGTCAAAACTGTTGAATTTTTGTCAGGTAAACTCATACCTAAATATTAATCAAAAATATTGTTAGTTTGTAAATACATATCTTAAAATAATCT
Source organism: Pemphigus obesinymphae (assembly GCA_025469235.1). NCBI lineage: Eukaryota > Metazoa > Arthropoda > Insecta > Hemiptera > Aphididae > Pemphigus > Pemphigus obesinymphae. The sequence goes on from JAIPRL010001863.1 coordinate 27,701, forward strand.
GAAAGTAAAAACCACCATTTAGGTACTGTGCAAATATTTTTTACATTACTGTTCAAAAATTATAAAAAAAATTACGACTAGAAAAATATACAATGTTAAAAAAATTATTTTGTTAATTGTCATTCATGTTTATTTATGCTTAATTATCACATTTTTCTATGTAATTCAAAATATTTTACCAAACTATCACAATTAAGTGCATTTTATGCTAAAAATTTCGAAAAGTTCAAAATGCAAATTAAATATTTTGAATAAGTATTATTTATAATAATAGTGCACAGACCACGGAACCTCCTTCCCCCTTTATCGACAGTCTCTAAAGGTAGTAAAATATATAATGGTTACATAAATTATTGGTTTTCAATATTTTTTGGACCCTCCCCCCAGAAAAAAGTTGAAAATACGCCACTGAATACTGGGTCTTATAGTAGGTGGTACTATCAAACAGTATACAGCAATAATTTATATTTCTAATTTCCACAATTCACAGCAATATGGTAATATATGGTTAGCTACTACAAGTGTAATATGTGGTACTGAAATTATTACCTATAGATTATATAATTGTTTTGTTTTTACATTTTCAAAAACTTGTTAAGATTGTTAGATGTATATATAATTATTTAATTAATGTTTTACATATCAGTTACCGTGGACAAAGCAATGATTTTTAAATTTTCATGTCCAGGGAGAAAATATGTTCTAATTTAATTATAAAATTAATATAATAATAAACAATACTTTATATAACCATTGTTTGTTGATTATAGTGAAATAGAGTATGAAATAATTATAATAGACGATGGCAGCCCAGATGGAACTTTAGAAGTTGCCAAACAACTTGAAACGATTTACGGAAAAGATAAAATTGTAAGAAATAAATTGAATTATATATATTGTTCATATTATTTACATTTAGACCTTGTTCCAGTTATTAAGACCAAGAGGAAAAAAACTTGGATTGGGTACTGCATATATTCATGGAATGAAACATGCCACTGGAGATTTTATCATCATAATGGATGCTGATTTATCTCATCATGTAAGTCAAAATGAATAAAGTGTATTTATTATTAGAATTTTATTATTAGACATTATATTATTTAGCCAAAATTTATACTGGATTTCATAAAAAAACAAGGCAAACAAGATTATGATGTAGTAACTGGATCACGATATATAGACAATGGAGGAGTATCTGGTTGGGATTTTAAAAGAAAGTTGGTGAGTCGTGGTGCTAATTTTGTTAGTCAAATATTATTGAGACCCAAAGTATCAGATCTCACTGGTAGTTTTAGGTAAATTGTTTTTTATTTAGTTTACTTAACCGTGATATCTGAGGTTTTAATTAATTATTTAAATTCATATATCATTTTCAGATTGTATAAAAAGCCAGTTTTGGAGAAATTGATAGGATCGTGTGTATCAAAAGGTTATGTGTTTCAAATGGAGATGATGGTACGTGCAAGACAACTGAATTATACCATTGGTGAAGTTCCAATAACATTTGTAGACAGAGTTTACGGAGAGTCTAAATTAGGGGGATCAGAAATTATACAGTTTGTTAAGTCTCTTTTATATTTATTTGCTACTACATAAAATGTTATGTTATCGTAAATGGAATGTGTTTGTTTTTTTAATAATTAATATTATAAATTAGTAAGTTCAAGTTTTATTGGCTATTAATACTATTGTAACAGTATTATTTGCTGATACACAATCAATTTTTAAATTTTTTTTATATAATAAATATGTGCTATATTTAATACCAGTGGCAGCATAAACTATTTTACATTACAATTGCATCTCAAAATAATCAATTTTGCCATTAATGAGTTTTGGTAAAAAGCCAACAATATAGTAATCATGGTAACATTTGTTATTTTCCCATTTTTTAAAAATGTTCAATTATATAAAGTTTTCCATTTTTACCACCAAGTCCCTGTTATACTAAACTATACACTAGCTTAACTTGCAGTTAAATGTTAGATAAAAATTACTAAAATTTAAAAAATATATAGAGAAATATTTTGGGTTAGATTCACAACTGACTACATTGCAAAGGTTCAAAATAAGATTAGGTACATGGAATGTAGGAACATTAATAAGTATAAGTAGAAAATTAGCAGAAGATGAATACAATGAATGGTGATGGACTCAATAAAATGTGCAAATAATATTTAAACAAATTTATATTAAAATATAAATATTGACAAAATATAGAAAAAACTAAATTTTACATTAAGAATTAACCAGGTGGCCATCCTAGTTGTCGCCCACCAAGAACATGCAAGTGTAAATGGTAAACTGATTGCGCGCCATCCTTTCCATTATTGACAACCAAACGAAAACCATCATTTAATCCTTGTTCTTTAGCTAATTTGCTTGCAACCAACATTAAATGTCCAAGTAACTGAAATTAGAAATTAATATAGTAATATTTTAAATATTTTATAATTTAAGAGACCTCACTACTGCCATATTTTTCATACAAATAAACAATTCTAATTATACTAGAACATCAAAATGCTTACTCCAATATTAAAGTTTAAAATGTAAATGATTCATCATAACTTTCTTGTGGTATTGTACTAAGAATATTTTGAACATTATTTTTTAAATTAAGCAATTATTTTAATATTTAAATCACTTATTACAATAAAAAATGAAAGGTATTTTTAATACAATATTTCAAGCAAATTCTAAAGAATACAAAAATACCTTTTAAATTATTAACAGAGTAAACATTATGTTAGCCTATGATATAATATGAGTTACAATCATTTTGACAGAATATATGACATGTACCAGGGCCATTAATGGTAAGGAAGACTATATAGAGATGGGACTAATCATTTATTTTGGTGAACTAGTTCATCGTTCAAATGTATGTCATACTGTATTCCATATATATATCATTCATTATAATACCTTATCTATAGCCTATCATTAATTATTTTTTTATCATATTTATTTTGAGCACTATTTGTTCAGTTCATTCAAATATTGAAAGACATCCATCAATTATTCATTTGTTCATGTTGTTCAATATTGAACAAGTTAATTTGATTGATGACGATTAATGAACCATTCAAAATATCAGAACGTTTCATGAACGACACATTTCTAAGACTATAGCACAGATTATATGAATATAATATAATATAATCTGTGACTATATCATATCATAATATAGTATAGATATAGATATAAAAATAAATAGTAGGAAAAGAAGTTTATTTTATTCACGTTATTTGAAAATCTTATTCTGGAGCAAAGAGTAGAAGTATCTAAAAAATTTATGAAACCAATTCTTTTAGATAAAAATCAGTCGATTGGGAGTAGATCACTTTGCTTGTCAAGTAGGATATTATATTCATATATTAAATATTATAATTATTAGCAATGATAAATTATTTTTTTTTACAACGATTCTGAGTAGAACTAATATTGGTCCATTTTGGATTTCAGAGGACGCTGCACTAATACATTTTTGTAGTGAAATAGTACATTTGTAATTCAAATACTACTAAGTCTACAATAAATATTGAGACATAAATTATACACCGTTTTAAAGATGAAATTTTTTTCTATATTTTATTGGAATTAGATTTTCAAATTAATTTTGATTAATTAGAGTATATTGGAATAGGTGAAAATGATAAGATTACTAATATATTCACAAGTATACTAGGTAATAATAGTAGTAATAATAAATTTCTAAAGATACAAATTTCCAAAATTTAAATACTTTCTCAAATAATGAGTGTTTGCTTAAAGAATTAACATACCTACCTATATTTATATATTTATTTCATTAAGTATTCAAATACGTTTTCAAAAATTACCGATTCATCTGAACTATCTGCAGTAGATAACATTTCTATAGGTTTCCTTGGAATCACCAAAAAATGAACAGGTGCTTGAGCATTGATGTCATGAAAAGCAACACACTATAATTTAAAAAAATGTATTTATTTCAATAAAAAAAAAATATATATACATAAAATTAAAGCTAGAAAATAAAATAATAAAAATACTAGTACTAGTACTATAAATTTTATTTTATATTAGGTATTTGGATTATTTAATGAGTATGTTTGAGGATAGTCTTAAGTGGAGACCAGTCTGCAATTTATACGCTACTAACTCATAGAAAAATATCTCGGAGGCTTTTGGATATGATAAAGATACCTTACATAGTAATAAAAATTTTATCTGTATATAGAGAAAGTGAAACCATATATTGTCACTCATATTGTTTAATTCTGAGATATCACTCTTCTAATTTTATCCCCATCAGCCACAGCCCAGTATACTTTTACATCAAATTTAGACTATATAATATAGTAGATATATAGATACCCACCAGTCAGTCAGAGATATGTTTAGAATTTTACTACTCTAGCACTAGGCTTACATTTAAAAAACATTAATCGTTCAAAATAGTTTTACATTTTGTTAATGAAATATGTGTAATAGATAGGTACTATGCTTATAATTGGAACTGTACTACTTTTTCCATTCAACATTTTCAAAAAAATCTAATAAAATATAAATAACTACACAAGGGATGATGGATTCTCGTTCACCAATTCCATTATACCAAACAATGGATTGCTTTAAATATGAAATATTGATTTTAAATATTTGAATGCATTTATATGCACTAGGTACCTATAATTTTTTTTTATAAATTCTCTGCTAAACAAATAGTTGGCATTTCTAACTTCCATCAAGCAACATAGGTACAATAAAAATAGAAAAAAGTATAGGTAGGTACAAATACAGATTTTAATAACCTATTATTTTAAAATGTTTTCTTAAAATAAAATTGGAAGAAAATGTTCTCACAATTTATTTAGGGATCCTAGCTCCTAGACTTTTCTAGATTGATTTCACTAAAGAAGTCTAAAATAATTCATTCATTATGGGCTGTAAATAATTGAAAACTGGTCTGCATTACATTTTATATTTTATGAATCCATATAATCCAAGTGTGCATTTATGTAATTATAATAAAATAATTAATTATTACATACACTATTAATTACAAACGAAAAATTAATTATTTGTTTTGTACGTTAGTACTGTATTATACTTACACGATCGTCTTCATAAATAAAATTGCATGGTATTTCTTTCTTGAGAATTTTACCAAATATTGTATCACCTCCAGGTACAGCAATCGAGGCTTTTTCTACCTCGTCAGACATTCTTAATTTTGGGATTGAAATCTTCGTAAAGTTATAAGCACTTGTCCGATGACCACACTTTGATAAATTACCAATTTGTATTAAACACCCAAAATTCAGTAATTTTCGACCGGAAGTGAACATTTAGATTTTTGTGGCCGATGTTAAATGAACAATGATAGGATTTCTCGGTAAAAGTGATAAGAATATATTTTGTCGATAAAATTATCAAAAAGTTTAACCTATTCTGTAGATAAATAAATATTATGTGATACGATCACCAAATGGGAGCTTTATTTTTTACACGGTCTTACATTATTATATATATATAAAAGGGTACAGTGTATATAATAATATAGAGCGTATACAGTGTTTAGCAGCCAATGCTGTACATGTACTCGTATCATAGTGCTATTATGGCGTCTACACACTTCGGTTTTGTATTGGTATTGGAAGTGTCAATTTTCTGTTTCTCTCTTATCACACACGTAACATAGTAATTTAAATGTTTTCTGTCTAATGACGCTATAAGAGTTCTAAAAACTCATTTGAATTTGTTGTGAAGTGTTCTTCCCACAATTCAAATTTTTCCATAAAAATTTAATATGTTAAAAAGTTTTAACTCCATTTTAGTGCGATCAATAGACAAATAGATCTATTTTATCATGAGCATGACTTAAGCATAGAGTAATACTCTGTATTCTGTGGACTTTAGTGATAAAAATCAAAAATGCGAGAAAGACGATCCAACGTAGACTTCACGACGAATTCAGATCAGTTTTTAGAATCCTTATCGCATCACTAGATCGATCGGTGTGTTGTAAATAGAAAACGTCTCTAAATTGCCACGTTACGTGTGTTACGAGAGATAAACAATCGCCACTTCTACATGATCGTCATGAGATTATTACGGCCCGTTTTCCACAATCCTATGGTTCATACCTATTTATATAATATCATAAGAATGATAAGATAAACAAATATAATTTAATATTTTTTGAAATTAATCTGGTCAGTGACTTTTCGGTCTATCGTAGCTGTCGGGAAAAACTAAAGTGACTCTACCCATATTGTTGTTTCCATTGGCATCGAAAATTAAATTTTCGGCGATCGTATTGAAGTGACAAAAATAATATTTACGGTATTTCGCATTCGGTGTGTTGACGTTGTGCGATAATATTGTGAATAATATGATGTACACGCCAAATCACTGAACGTGCAAAGCAAAAGCGAAGTGCCATACTTATTTTATGCGCATGGCAGTATAACATAATATAATCTCTTTTCTATAAGTATATTAGCCAACACTCGTACAGCAATTACTCACGCAGATACGCTAAAACTGTAGAAGTAGAGTAATAAAACCCGCCAATCAATCCCCACCGTGACGGCCGGTCCCGGTAAGCCATCTGCGATTGTGACGCAATTCATGGAAGAATGGATCCATATTGAAACCGGAGAGGCGGAGAAATCCAAAATCGACTTACACACAGTATACGTAGAAATTTATGTAAACGAATTTCATGACAACGACTAAAGTTAAATTAAACTAAAATCCATACTGTCTTAATTTGTGTTTATATTTGTTATAGGACGGGGCATTGCCGGCGATTGAACAATACGCGTTTTTGTGTTTCGATTTGAATGGGGATACGTCGTTTTCTCATCCATGTATTTTATGATGAGCCCACCGTTGATTGGCTATTCGCAATCTGAGTATCGTACTCGCAGGCGGCTCCAGTACCCAAAAGTTTACAGGTTATTTTACAGTCGAAAAAATCCAGCGAAGTCTTTAACGTTCCTCCTTTTTTAATTATTTATATTTTGTTGTAATTTACTCTGTTTACGTACGTGTGTGTTTTGTATTTATTATTTTTTACCTTTATACGTGTACACGACAGTCAACTTCAACACACCATTGGTTCTGGCCCAGATTCGACGTGAGTAAATTATGCTATATTATTATGTTATACTTATTACCTACTTATCATTACAACAATGTTCGTCATTCGGTGTGTACGTACACATACTCTCGTTTGTATACCGAATTTCGGTGTGAGACTGAACGCGAATGTACAGTACAAAATACAAATGCACAATGTTCTTTTCACGTTTGATAACTATCCGTAGGTCGTCGCCGCGCCGCTCCGTCGGGTCGATTCATAATGGCAATAAGGCCACTCGCCGACGGACGGACGGACGGTTCGCACATGTAGAACGATATGGCCGCACACTGAAATTTCCGCCAAAATTTTAGAGCACATTGCATTAGACTGGTGACTGCGTTTATTGTGTTCAATGTAAATGATAATTTGATTAAATGATGCTTTAACCTTGTGCTGCGTTGACCATGTGATAATAGTGCTTCGGGACTCGGGAGTTAGACTGGATATAGTGGTGTACCGTCAAACCTTCAAAGTTTTAAATCAAAATGCAATATTTTACGAATTCAAATAAAAAAAAAAAAAAAATGTCACTAAGGTGTTTGTATGTTCATAAATGATGGTATAAAGTACCTTATATGTATAAAAAAAATCATCCCAGTTTATTAATTAAAATACGTCCAATGTTTAATGAATGTGTAAACAACACATTTTAAACATAATAAACTTGATAACGGCTTGTAGTTGTATTATATTTTATGATACAATTTTATTGTATAATAGGTATATCTAGTAGATACCTATCCAACCTATTATTTAAATTTATTCTTAGTAGATAAAATAAGTTTAAGTATTACCTACCTAATTAATTATATTCTAATTGTTTATTATGGTTTTCAAACTTTTGCCATATGAAAAAATAACTCTTAAATTGAGATATTTTATAAATACATGTTATCTACCTTATTGTTAACATTATTTTACAATTTATATTTCAGTGGGTATTAGGTAGACACCTAAGTATTTAGTTGTTATATAATTTATTTAGTAGTGTAATTATTATTAAGTAGGTATTAGGTACCTATATCTGAAAATAATTTAAGATTATGAAATTGTAATAGATGATTGTCACTTGACAGATTTAAAAATTGTCCAATTTTCCTACCTAATTAGTAATACTGGATGTATCATACTTTTAGTTGCTCTTCATTTAAATTATAAATGTTTAGGTATAATAATATTTTTTTATAATAATAAATAGGTTTTCTATTTCTATTTATAAGTAGTTAAACATTGGTTAAATTTTCCGTAAGTTGATGCTAATATATTATGGTAATGTACAAGAAAACTAAAATAAATAATTTTTTATGATTAACTATTTTTGAATATTATAAAGCTAGTTATTCTATTATGTTTTACATTGACTAAAATTACAATAAGAACAGTATCAAACATAGAGATCAATTTGTTTGAAACTCATATCAATAAAAATAATATAATATAATTAATTTAATATAACCCATTTAGTCTATATATGTTTATACAAGAAACTTTGAACCCTCAAAATATAAATTAAAGATCCGGATCATTTAGTACAATAGAGATAGTCAAAACAAATTAAACTGCCACTTTTGATTTGTTTACACTAAAGTAGCAAATGTCTACATAAGATAAGATTTTGTACATTTTGTCAGTCTTGTTATTCATTATTGACTAATAAATACAAATTGCATATGTTGTTATTGTTTTATTTGGGTAATTGTAAATTATAATTTTACTTTTTATTTTAGATAATTTAGATAACCGTATGATGCGTTGGATTTATAATGCCAGCCGCCAGCAATCAAATTGGGTCTGCCTTATTTCAGTCACTTTCTAAAACTGTTAATGATCGACGGACTCATCATACAACTGTGGCAGACGATCGTTCTAGTTATTTATATATAGCTTCAAGTAGAATTTTAGATAAAAGTATAGAATTTGAAATGTTAGACCATAAACCTTCTATGTTAACTCAGATGAAAAACAATTGTATTATGTTGCTACAAAATGGTTGTAGTAAAAAAGATATGATTAAAAAAAATGAAAGAATAAATGGTGATATTAATAAAATATCCCATTTACCTAAACCTAAAGTTGTATTATTTCCGCCAGAACGTGTACAACTTGGTTGGCAAGATAGAAAAATTTCAGTTGGTTCTGGATTAGATAATTCTGGTGTAATATGTTATATAAATTCCACTTTGCAGGTATGTATACAAATTACCTATTATATTAAATCGATAGTGTACAATTTATTTTCTTTCTATTATTTAATATTTTTTATTTATAATTACTTTTAGGCATTATTTCATATTCCTGCTTTTACAAATTGGTTAATGAATGATGAACAACATCAAATGACATGTCAACAAAAAAGTAAACAAATATATATATATAATGTTTTTATATTAATAATTTCAGGGTTATAAGAGTGTTTTATTATTATTGTATATTTGTGTATAATTTATACATATCACGTTATGATATACTAATATTGTTTTTAAACAATAAAATACTGATACTACGTTCTGTGGGGGAGTTATGTTTCCTTTTTTAAAATTATTTTTTTATTTTTCCCTGAAACAGTTTTATGAAATTGAAAATTATTAAGTAGAAAAATAAAAAGTAAAAGTCTATTAAAGTTAATTTGTTGTTGAACTTAAATCTGTTTTTCAAATTTGACAATAATTTACATATGTGTGCCTGTACGCATGTCAGTGGTATAGTGGTATGAACAATGTTGGTAATGCTATTATACGGATTACGGGTATTAGGATTTATGCACTAATATTCATTTACATTCGTCATTCATATATTATATATTTTAGTATTATTCGAAAATTACCTTTAAACGACTTCTTAAAATTGGCCTGCAGAGGTGCCTTGAGGTGATATTCCACGCTCACCATGTACCGTACACAGTTTGTATCAGTGTATCATTGTAATACATGATATCATCGTAACCATACTTTTAAACACAGAATTCACAAAAATCATAATTGAACTTTTTGAGAACTAATAACTTGAACACAATCATGAACCATTATAACCATACTAAGTTAGTGAGTGGTTGAACCAATCCTTGAATTATTTTGTATGAATAGTTCATGGTGAGAATATCGCCTTCATTTAATTAAATTGTTAAATAATTTATTTTTTATGCTAAATAATATGTAACCATTTAAACTTGTATAAAAAGTTATAAAGCACTGAAATACTTAACAGTGTTTGTTTGTGATTTTTTCATCAATGTGTGATTAGCGAATGTATTTGAATCGAGTTGTGAAAAAAATATTACATTTTTAAAGTAATTAACATAACTAAATATAATGTAATAGTTATAAATATTTAGTCTTTCATCTATTCAATATCATTCATAATATAATTATTCCATTATTTTATGAACAATAACATTAATTCTTCACTTTCCAAAAGTGTCAATTTTCTTTTTCATACTTTTATGTTAAAACTTGTATATATATATATATATTTTATATTTTAACTTGAAATAAAGTGAAACTTTTAATATATTTTTAGCAGGCTTTCAAAAGGATTGCATTGTTTGTATGGTTTGTGATACATTTATGCTATCTCAAAAACACACTGGTTCTAGTTTCAAAGCATCAATTATTACTAACCGTCTATCTTGTATGTATTTAAAATTATGTGATAACATTTTATGTTATAAATATTGCATTTTATTTCTAGTAATATGTAAACATTTGTCAACATATCGTCAAGAGGATGCCCATGAGTTCCTCCGTTACCTTATTGAAAGTATGGAACGGTGCTATTTGTCTGTTTTAGGACATGCTGCTAAATCGTATGTTTCTAAATTTAAAAATAATTGTATATCATAAAAAAATACAAGTATAATTAAAATATCCTTTTTCTCTCTTTTTAGGCTTGACAATTATTCTAAAGAAACTACACCTATTAATCAAATATTTGGTGGTTATATTCGAACTGAAGGTATTTCTTTAAATTTTCATATTACATAGTTAATAGAATTAATTATTTTAGTAAAATTTTTAGTAACTTGTGGTAAATGTGGACACATATCAACTACATTTCAACATTTCCAAGATCTCATTCTGGACATCAGGCAATCTGACAATGTCAATGATGCTTTAGATAATTATTTTGAAAAAGAACCATTGGATGAATCGTATGTATGTGAGAGATGTAGGAGACAAGTTGCTGCTGATAAGAAGTTCTCGATAGAAAGAGCCCCAAATGTACTGTGCATTCAACTAAAAAGGTAAAGATATTTATATTTTACTTTATATAATATTGTATTAATGCATGTAATTATACAATCAATTGAATTAACTTGACTATTTAATTTACATTTTAGGTATAGTGTTGGTATGGGTGGATTTAGTGGGAATAAAAACAGCAAAGCTATTCAAATAAATGAACGAATAGATTTATCCAATTATCAATTTGATCACCATAAATTTAAAACTGATGCTCGACCATTAAGATACCATTTAGTATCGATGGTAATTCATTATGGTACAAGTCTAAATAGTGGACATTATACAGCTCTAGGACTCACTCCCTCTGGATCATACTACTATTTTAATGATTCAAATGTATGTATTTTGAATTTGTTATATTTTTGTAATATCTATATTCATTTATTTTTAAATTATTAACTTTTTTGTAGGTTTATCAAACAAATTTTAAAAATTATTCAACGAGTAATGACTCGTATATAATATTTTATGAATTGGAACCATTAGGAAACATAAATAACACAAATGTAGAAAGTAAGACTTCATCAACCGTGACATCTACGTCAAGTTGTAAATCTCCTGTTAATGGATTTTTTTCAAGTACGTAATTAAAATTTGTAGTAATAAACATTTTGTACATATTTCATAATTTGATTTTTATGTTTGTATTTAGACAAGAGCAATGGTATTAAATCATTTAACGGTGTTATAAAACCATTGAACGTTATAAATAATATAAAAAAAAATAATGTTAAAGATAAAAATTGTCAAATATATACTAAATGGGATTCAAATATTAAACTGTAAGTATAATTTTGTCACTTAATTTGTTGTTTATTGTCAGGGTTCTTTATATAAATGCAATTTCATATTTCTTAGTATAGTGCATATTTAAAACCTTAAAAATGTTGCATATGTCAAAAATGTTTGAATAATCTTGCTTATTATTACATATTTTGTACACTAATCAAAAATTAAAATATGTTATTTATAATTTATTTCAACTTCCAATTAAATTATAAACAATCATATACATAATATGTACCTAAAATTTTAATATAAAACTTGTTTGGATGTATAGAGTATGTAGTACAGAGTTTTGAAAATAAATAAGTATAATATTAAATTATAATAATTATGTAAGTAGGTACTTTTAGTAAAACTACTAGGTAGGTCATATTTAATAGAGCTAAGTCAATAATCATAATCAATATTAATGTTGGTATTTTGAGTATTGGTTTTTAATTTTTTATGTATTGGTTTTATGATTTTTATGATATCGGTTCATGGATGTGACAAAATAAAATGTTAGACCGGTTATCAGATATCGGCCCAGCTCTAGTATTTATTTATTTAATTTTTAAACCGCCCAAAATGATTTTATTATATTATATTTAATAAGATAATGTAGAGAAATATGTAAGCTTTTCAAAAATGCATTGGATAAATAGTTGTTTTTTCTATAATAAACTTAAATAATTTAAATTGTGCAATGAACATACCATACATGTATTTTAAATACAGCCAGTCATATTTAATTTTAAAATGTTATGTCATGTGTAATACACAATTTGCTTTTAAATGAGGAAATAATTTACACACAACAATTTTAAAATCATCACCATATTTTTGCAAAGTAAAAACATATGTTTTTGAATTGTGTAGTTCTTAAATAAATCAATAACATTAACATAGAAGTAATGTTTTATAGTTTATAATTAATTTATAGGTTAAAACAGGAACAACAAAAAGAAAAATCACAAACCGAGGCATCTTGGAATTCTTATAACAAAACCATTGAAACTCCAACTAATTGTGTCAAATCATTGTCTACATATACTAGTTTAGTACCATACTTTGATTCTGATAAAGATGGCAGTGATGCTGAAAATAGTTCATTGTCTGGGGAAGATACACATGTAGTGATAGGAAAAACAAAACACTCGGCAGACCAAAAAGTACCAGATAAAAAACCACTTGTGATGAGACCAAAAGATGATCCTAGTGAACAAATCATCAAAGAAACACCACCTAAGAAATGTCTGGTATTGAAACCAAAAAATGATGAATCTCCAACCAGTGAACTAGAGAAAGAAATTGTACCAATAAAAAAATGTTTAGTACTGAAGCCCAAAGATGATGAGCCATTAGAAATTAAAACTGAACTAGAATCTGTTAAAAAATGTTTAGTTAGAATTCCAAAAGATGACAGTGAGTCTAATACTTTTAAAGTATGCCTTTCAATTGAAGGAAAAGATTTAGAGAAGAAAAATCGCCGTGAAAATGTAACTTTGGAATCTGATAGCAATAAGTCAAAAGTCCGACTTGAACACAATAATTTTAATGGGTTAGTTATCAATTGGAATTATACTAAATTTCAACTAAATATTGTAAATAAACGACATAATACTTATATTTATGTGAAAAACTTTACAGAATTAAGTTATCAGCTGATTCTAAGACCAATGGAAAATTGACAATTGGAAGTTGTTCTCTTGAGGATAAAGCTTGGTTAGTTTTTATTGAACTAAATTTTTGCTCTAATTTATCATAATATTTTATATAATTTTTTTCATATTTTAGGAGTAAGTTACCTAATGGAAATAACTATAAACATTCAAATGGGACAAAAAACTGGTAAGTTCTATTCACATATATTAATTTAAAAAGTTTGTGAACAATTTATTTTCTTAGGCCAAAATTTACCAATGACTTTCAAACTACTAATGGCAATAGTAAATCAAATGGAAACAGTTTAAAAGAATGTATGAAATCTAGAACTCATCTAGGTTTTGGTGGAGATGGTAAATATATTTATATATATATAGGTTTTTACTATTTAGTCTACCTAGTTTTAGTTTTAAACTGTAACAAATAAGTAGTATTGTTATACTTCCATCGGAATAACATGACCCATGTATTTTAAATGTATTAATGAAATATATTTGACCTTAACAATAGTAATTATTTTTTTTAAAGTTTATAAGTATTAAATTTTTATTTTTTTTATTTTAGTGAAAACTTGGAATGGTGAAAAAAGCTTTGTGGATAGAGAGGTAGAACATGATTTAAATAATGGAGTAAAACGATCCTTTGATGATGAATACAATGAAGATTTTGACAGAGGAGTTGTGAGTATATTGATTATTAATAACATAATTGTATTTAATTTTTATTTTATTTATTTCTACGTGTATACCTTTTTTTTGATAAATATGTAAGGAAAAATTACCAAAATATAGTCTTTATTTCCTCATAATGTTGAAAAAAAAATTAGTAGAAATCCTGTATAACTTGTTTACAATTGATTTATTATATGAGCAAATTTGAGAAATATCCGAGCAAAATTCTATTTACCTACGGAAAAACGTATTGGTTTTCTTTTTAGGCATTCTAGTTAAGACCAACTTTATTTAGACAAATTTGTAGTTTCTACATATTTAAGTATTTTATAATACAATTTATCAATATTTTGTTTTAAATTTTTCAATAGTCATGGTATTTATAATTTTATAATTAAAAAATTGTATTAAATGTTGTTTACCCACATTTAATTTAGTAAATATTACTAATATTGATACAATTAATAATAATCTAAAATATATTTAATTATGCATGAGGGTCATCCAGAAAGTAATACCAGTTGTCAAATAAAACCCTAACCTCTTGAAATTTTCAATATAACTTTTACATTTTTATAGCTTATATCACTTTTATACAGTTTCTATGAAGATAAATGGAGCTTTTTATTACCAGCATCATAGTGGTCTGGTACCAGTTCATTAAGAAAAGAGAAACACTTTCTTTGAGCTATTCATCATGTTCAAAATGTCGTTCACTCAGAAACTTTTTGAGTTAGGTGAAGAAATAGTTACTAGGAGTTAAATCAGATCTAATAGGGGATAATTGATGGTTTTTCAACAAAACTTTTAAAGGATTTGTTTTGTTTTCTTGGCAACAAAATGCTGCGCTTTATTATACAGGAACATGATCCTACTATACAGCAGTCTGTGTCCTTGATTCTGAATCAACTGCTATTTTCTTCAGTCTCTGCATTATGCTGTGTTTTGTGGGATGAACTCAATGATCAAAACTCATTTCTGGTCCCAAAACTTCCAGCAATCGTTTTATGTCATTATCGATAATGTAACAAAACGGATAACCCGTTTTTAAAGTAACAAAAAATTAACTGCTAACCCTTCTCCAAGATACAAAAAAAAATATTGATATATTGTTTTGTTTATCATCATTTTTACTTATAATTTTATTTATAACAATTTAGTGTTTATTTTATAATACCTTACTGTTTTTATTGTATTGTAATATGACATTTATTTATTGACCTTTAATAGTATCTAAATATTATATGCTCATGGGTCCTTTGTCCCTGATGTTACTGCTTATAGCTAGTGTAATTAAATTAAAAAGGTATATGTTAGTCTGTGGTTAAAAAAAATATTGAAGTGATAGCAGGCACGATTATGGAAAAATTGTTTACAACCATTATTCTATAATTATTATGGGTTCTTTATATCTGTCTTATTCGTAATCACAATAAAGTTAAGTTTATCATAGGATTTATTTTCTAAATAATATTAATCTAGCAAATATTCCGGGAGACCAAAAAGAAGGACAACGAATAGTCATAAATATTGTAAAGGTTTTTGAAGCGCCTATTTTTTTAATTGTAATTAATTGTTTTGAATAGTTAGAAGCGTTTTTCATAAAAATTAGGAAGCGTAACCACTTGATTTTTTTAAATATTCAAAGAATAGTTTGGAAAAACCTAACTTTACTTGAAAAACCGCTTAATACCAATTATCGATTCTCAAAATTGTTGCCGGTTATTACTTTTTTGGAAGCGGTCTTAAGCCCTACTTTTAACATTATGAAATGTTATACAATACAATTTTCCATGCCATAGTAATTCAAACCAGTGGCTGTTTATTGTATATAATAGATATACAATGGATTACTTTCAAATAAATTTGAATTATTTTAATCAAATTATGTTTTATAGGAAACCATATTTTTTTCAAAATATATAAAATAAACAACAAATTATTATTTATATAGTAATTTTAATAATAATTATTATACATATTTTTAAATTTTTATTGTAAAACAAATTTGCATTTACTCCTCATTTTTGGTGAACTTAGTATTCAATTTCTTCATGGGTTTTACCCCTCACTGCTGTACATGTGTATCTAGAATAACTTAATTGGGTTGGGGGAAGGGATGGGGTTATTCAATTTTTTTAGATTAATTAATTAGTTTTTATTAAAACTTGTCATTTTATTATTTTATTTTCATTATTAAAAAGTTTTTTTTTTAAATCTAACAAACACCCATGTTGCATCAGCAGTCCAGTAGTATAATTGAGGGCCATGATTTTTTTATTTATAAATGAATACGAGTCCTGCATAGACCTCGTTAATCAGTAAGTCAGACTCATTTTAGGCCCGTTAGGGTTTCTACAATATATGCCATTTTATTTAAAATTGAAATTCAAAAATATTATTTTTGGTTCATATTTTATGATAATAAAAAGTTTTAATTGTATTAGTAATACAATAAATACTACACAAGCATTACAACTGAATAAAGTTAACGACAATTAATAAACTTCATTAAAATAAAATAAGTCGAGACATATTATGGGAACATGGTAGCTTCTAAATCTTTTGTAATGATAACTTTTGTATAAAATAATGTGATATAAGCCAGATTAAAGCTACATTCGAGACATTGTGAATCTCGTTGATTAGTTTATTGAATGCATGGATTGTTCAATATTTCATGATGTTTTGTTGCATTGTTTGATAAAGATGGCCAGTCACAAGCAGGGGTCTTTTGCTTCATTCAAATATTATTTCTTCACTTCCGTGTTCAAAGTTCGGATTCTGTTTAAGACGACCCTTGTTGTTTAAATGTAAAGACAGGTACTTGGGAGCAATGGGTTCTCGATTAATTGATGTTTATCGGGGTTTGATAGGTTTTTTAATTCACTCCTTTCTTTTACTTAAGCTGATTTTCAATTAAATTCTTGGCTTGACTCGAGTGCGATTCGTGGGAATATGTATGTTCATGTATTAAGAATACACTACGTGCATTGCATATATTGCAAATATACTTAGACCTTTCTCTTGTAGTAGCTGTCAAGTGTTGAATATGTGTTGGGTGGATGTTACATAGCACCATGATTTAAGATATATAGGTTGCATAACGACCCATGTTAAATAGTAAACCAATGCGACTTATAAACTGAGAATCTAGATCAGCTGACAAAAAACTACTACTAGTACTATAGTGAGTTGTATTATCAACACGATTATTATTTATTAAATATATATATTTATTATTATTATAGTAACAGCTATTACAAACATCCTATACTTTTGATGACACTGTTTTATAACTTTTATCGCTCAGAGCATTGCAAGTAGTTTTTTGGTGTGTCAGTTCTTGAGTCACATAATTGGTAATAATTCGATAGGTAACCAGTATATCTTAAATCGTGCATAACACTGGGAGCCATTGACGAAACAGTATTTTGTTGTTTACTATATTTTAAGTTTAAAAATTATGAATAACTAACAATACAATAAAAAGTTATAATATTTTCAAATACATTATTTTTGTGTTTTTATTTGTAGGTAGCATATTAATTAATAATAAAACAATATATTATAGGTAAAAAAGAAGAAATTTGATAAAAACCACCACTCAAAAGAAAATGGTTCTAATGCTTTACAAATATTACATAATCAATTAAATCAATTTAATGGTAAAATGGGACGAAATAAAATCACTTGGATGAATAGATCCAAGAATTATAGACCATACAATAATGGATATCGACACAATGGCAATGGCGGAAGTGGTGGTGGAGGATATAAGAAACCCAGGTATAATAATAATCGACGTCCATGGACTAAACAACGTTAAAATATTTTGTCTATAGTTTTTGATAAAAAAAAATAAAACGTCAATGTTTTGTAAAATGTTACTTTTTTAATATTATAGTACAGCTAAAAATAAAATTACAACTGTACAAAACAAATAATATAATAAATATTGAACATGTATGGACTGGTGGATTCTCAAATTTATTTTGGGTTAATAAAAATGCCATTGCCAACATGCCTACAAATTAAAGTTTCACTATGATAATAATTATAGTAATATAATAATGTAAAAATTACAATAATTTGTAGTCTGACAATTTCAGCATTGTATTTAAATGTTAAATAATACATTGATCTTCAGATAAAATAAAATTTTATTTTTTTATATTTTACTATGTTACCTAGCTAATAATTAAGTATTATTAATAGTTTTAAATTTTTTGGTATTGTATTTTGCATTGAACATCTCAAAAATTTAATTTGATTATTAAAGATTTAATTTTAGCATTATTTATTAGTACTATTTATTAATTTTTCAGTAGATAAATAAGGTAAACTTGTTTCTTATTCAACTTTTATTTTAACAAACTACTTTATTTCCAACTATACTAGATTTTCCTCTGAAATTCAAATATCATCTACATATTTTTATTTTAGATGGTATTTTAAATTGACAATATATTATTCCTTTATTAAAAGTCATGCAATAATTATTAAATCTTAAACATTTTTCACTTATATTGGTTGTTCATGTCTATTAGATGAACAATAAATCAAAATCATAATATATATATAACTTATATTATGGAATTTTAATTAAATGTAGAGTTTAAAGTTTACATTTCGTATCATTATATTATCATATTGTAAAAATATTGTTTCCAGCTGTTTGAAGTATCCTTTTTTTTTTATAAATTATTTGACTACGTCTGATTATCGTCGACGTTATTTTTTTTTTTAATAGTCTAGCAATATTTTATAGAAAAGAATTAATGAAAAGATATGTCAAGTCTTCAAAAATATTCTTCTCTTTAAATTGAATATGGTTTTAAACTATAAAATAATTTTGTTATATTGTCCAATAGACATAGACAGCAAATACGTATGACACCTCTTAATTCATATTAATTTTCACAATGAATAAATAGATTAACAAATTAATAATTTACAATGACTTTTTTTTATTTCAGTTGATTGTTAACATAACATATTAATAGAGAGCATTTAACTTTTAGATGTTTTATTGTATTCAAAATATATATATTTTTTAATGTCATGTTTACTTAATTATTTATATATTATAGGGTTGGGGTGTAGATACGTTTTATAATATTTCCCATTTCCATTTTTAAGTTAACACTATTGGATGCTGAAAATGTTAGAGATTTTTTTTTAACTACCTTATAAAAGTAACTTAATGATGATATTGTTATCCGTAAAAAAAAAATTGTATGCACACGTTGTAAGTATGACTACTTGTAATTTTTTTTTAAATTTCTAAGTTTATAGGCTCTACTGATGCGCCTGTTGTGTAATAACAATGTTTGTACTCCGATTTTCACGTTCAATTCCTAACTTCAGAACATCCAGACTTCAATGTTATTGTTATTATTATTACTATATTTTTTTACATATATATATTTACTAAAAATAACAGATCATTAACAAAATTAAGGATTTGTTTTTCATCTCTTATTAAGTATAAATATTTGATTCTTTTTTTTTGTACATAAAACATGTAATTTAAGTTTGGAATATGCGTATACAATATCAATTTGTTTGAATCTTAGGCATTATAATGTGTGTAATAATATTTCACTCCTATAATTTTTTATATTAAACATGTAAATATATAAAAATTATAAATGGGTACCTAGTATTATAATATTATATATAAATATATTCTATGGATTTTATTGATGTAATTATTTAAAATTAAAATAAATCCATCCAGTTTATATATATATTATATATACATATACCCAATATTGTAAACATGAATATAAAATATATCTCTAAAAATGTAAATAGACGAGAATGTACGATTTGTAAAATGAAATTATAATTATATTGTTTAACATCTTTTTTTTCGTGTATAGATAAATATTATTATTATTATATATATGCAAAAGTATGAATTGAAAAAAAAAATATAATTACATATGTCAATTTGAAACTTTTTGATATATATTCATTTAATAATTTAGGATAATGTAAAATGTGTAAATATGCAAACTTTCTTCAATTATTTCTGTTGCATTAAAAAAAAACTTTGACAATTTTATGTATGTTAATGCAAGTGTATATTTTTTACTTTCATACAATTTCAATTTAATTTTGTTTCTTCAATCAGTGATTTTGGTATGTAACTTTATAATAAATATGATGACTACACAAGAATAAAACAAACAATTATAAATATTTGTTCATTTGTGCTAATAAGTTAAGTTCATGCATGAAAAAATTAGTTATGGATAGTATTTAAAAATGAAAGCGGATAGATTGATACCTCTATAATCAAAAATTGATGACTGGGCATTTGTTGTTGCCAGAGTTACTAGATCCAAATATTAATATATTTTATGATAAATTAAGTAGGAGAACCATTTATGTGTCAGTTGAAAGAGTTAAATTGATAAGCTATAATTTTCTTATTGTATACCTTATATAAAAATGATAATTCATTTTTTATTCTTATAACGAGTATTCATTTGTTTATATACAATTATTGAGTCGAGTATACACTACATTTGAATATTTGAGACTTTTTTTACAACCAAATTAATATACCTGTTAAGTGGGTTCCATTAAGATAAAAAGTGGAACTGTTATGGGGTATAGATTTCTAATGAATAGAAGGTCGCTTTTAAAAACAAATTTTAAGTCATACCTAAGTCTCAGTATGGATAGATTAGGTTGAATTGTTTTAAATAATCATAGACATAATATTAACGTGGGTTAATAAGGTAGTATGGTTTTGCACATTAACATATCTATAGTTTTAAATTTGGTTTGTCATATTTTTAAAATATCACTAGATTATACTAGATAAGTAATGGTATTCAATGTATCAAAATATATACAACAGTTTCATATTTGAAAAAAAAAATGTATAGATCAAAATTACTTAAAAAATACAATTTATTGCATATTCAAGATAAAAACATTTATGATTTAAATAAAAGTGAATTATATTGCACACCATGACAAAAATAAATCTATTTTGTCATGTTGCATACCACATACTCCCTGAAAAAAAAATCAATTTTCTGGTATCTAATTATAAAAATTATAATTTCGTCATGACTTCAAGATGTTCTGAAAATTATTATTCAATGTAATCTTTGAAATTATAAAAAAATTAAATCATAATAAATACTTTGTTATTACAGTAAATTTTAGTATATTTAATAGGACAAGGTACTAAATGATGACCAGGGTTAGAATTTTATAGCACTTGCATGTTTTTTATAAGATACTTAAATAATAGCAGAGTATGCTCAAAATTTGTTTCATGATGCAGTAAACCAAAATTTAAAATTAATTTTTTTTTTTAGATTGTTGTGCTATTTTTGAATTTTGCAGATATTTTTGCAAAATTCCAATTATTTTATGAAATGTATATTTACCCCCAAATTTTCAGAGGAAATTTAAATGAATATACTAGTTTACATGTATTGGATATTTATCATTTAGAACAAATAAAATTGAAAAAAATAAAATGAAATCTTGAGCAAATTAAGTAAAAGGAGTGAGAAATAAATATCAAGTAGGTATGTAGAAGTAATGATTTATGACATCAAATATTGAGCACCCTTCTCACTTTTAATGAAAAATTTTTACACGAGTACTCAGTATTATTATATATAGATATGTAATATTATACCTCAATAGATTGTTAAATTACTTCTCAGAATAGTATTGGTCATGTCCTTCAAACATTTTTTATTTGAATTTGATAAAAAGCGATCAAACTCTTATTTATTTAAACCGAATCATAATTAGCAGAGCTAACAATTTAAATAATAAGTGTTAAAATTATAATAAAATACTTAAATACTTGAGGTCTAAAAAGAATAAAATAATTTATAACATTTATATTATATTACAAAATATTTTTATAACCAACCTCAATTTTTATTTCAGTTTATTAGTTGGGAGAGGAGGCGAAGGAAAAGATAGGTATATTATTATACACCTAACTATATATGATTATATTACATACAATATATGACTATATTATATAATTTTATTATGACTTGGTAGATTGATGGATTAAAATATACAGAACATGTATTTGGAAAAGAACTGAAAACATACAAAATATCTAAAAATAGCTGTACATGTTTGGACTTAAAACATTGAAATTCTGGATTTTTAATTTATCAAAACTTGTAATAAACACACTTATGATCTACAAGGGACCATGTAAAAATTTGGATTCATCTGTACAAACTAAGAAATTATCAAAAACCAGACGCCAATTACAGGTCTAAATATATCTTACTTTATATTGTATGCCATATTTTTCATGAGAATTGGATGGTTATTTAAATTTTAGCTGCTGATCAGTAGATTTTCACTGTAGTGGGTGGTCAAAGAATATGAACGATTGAAAATAACTTTAAGGTTGAGTTTTTGAAAATCACGAGTGCTCTATGTTTTGCATTATGGGTCCATGGATACACCAATGTAGGAAAAAAAAGCAGAAAAATTTCTGGAGTTTTCAATTTCTCAAATTGTTTTTCCATCATTGTTAAAAGTACCTACAAGTATTTATAGTGCAATTTTATAAAAAAGATATTGTAGAATTTAAATTAATCCGTCATCTAAATATAATTGAGACTGATCAAAGCAAGGAATTTCTTGGTATTTTTTTTTTTACCAATCATAATCCTAAAATGTATGGTTCTGAAAACTGCCTATATATTTTACTATTATATAGGTACCTATATGTCATGTTATTAATGAGCAGAAAATCAATTTAATTAGTGATAACTACCACAAATTTTGACCATGCTCAAAAAATAATTAAATGTTGTACATGTACCATCATCATGTAAAAACAATTTTTGGCTTTTTTGTGCACAATTATCGCAGAAACATAATTTTGACATAGAAAGTAAGACTATGACTTTTATTGTGCTTCCTTGTTATATATGTGGTGTTCACCAATACACATGGAAACCTACTTGATTTAATACTTACTAACTCAAATTCTGTTTCTTGACCTTGTCCCCGAATCAGCTGTTACATACTCTTGACCTCTATCTCATTGTCTAGATTTTCCATCATAATCTCCACTCATTTCTACATACTTTAATTTCTTCAAAACCTACCTATTAAATTCCTTCAATTAAGAACTCGCTTTTTTCTCTCTTGAATACTAATGACACAATTTCTATATATCCCCGATGGTTTACACTTAACCATTATTAGGAGATGTCTGCTCGCTAGTTGTCCTGCCACCTTATAGTTTGATTCTAAATTAAAAAACTTATATATCAAAAAATCGAGTGCAACTCAAAATATCCAACTACTAATTCTCTTACATAACCTTTTCTTGCGTAAAATCAGCATTACTAACTTCTTACCAACTTACTCATGTTGAATTTCATGGCACTTCTTCCCCTAGTGACGTGATTACTAACCTATTACTTACTTTTCTTTCTAGTCCATAATCTTCCCCTTCTTAACTCCCGCCTACCTATTCTACTTACCCTCCAGTGTGGAGTTTTCAATTGATGACATTAATATGATTTTTTTGTCATCTTCGTAATAATAAATCTATCGGCTCAGACAGCATTTAAGATCACTTTATTAATATCTTAAAAGCCTATCTATTAAAAGGTCACTTGATTTAGATATATTCCCCTTTTTTCTCAAGTTTGGCTCAATAACACCTACCTATATTCAAAACTGGAAATCCAGTATTTGTCCCTTATTATTGACCCATAACTACCCTTTCTTCCATCTGTCCTCCTCTAAAGAATATAGCTTTCATTTGGGTCGTTCAACAATATTAATTGGAACCTAATTATTTTCTTCCATGTATCTAATTTTTATAGACAACATAGTCAAGTTGACATGATCTATACCCACTCTTAAAGCGTTTGACAGAGTAGACCATCATTTGACTTTCAAACTCTTGATAATCTTGGTATCAGTGAACCGCTTATATCTTAGGACCATTCCTACATCACTGATCGACTGTACTTTTCGATTTACCTCGTAATATATTCTTCCTTTCCGCATATCTCAACCTACTTTACCTACATCAGTCAACTCTTGTTGTCTCATCAAATTTTCACCACTCAAAGTTGATCATATTTGCTAACAATATGAAATTACCTTTATGATTGTCTTTCATGTCCAGTCTGACCTACGTCTTGTTGAATGGGGAGGATTTCTAAACAAATGGTCTTTCATTGTAGCACTCCTATTGTTTTTCTCTACTCCAATCAGCAGCTTCCCCCCCCCTCAATAAAGCCGACGGTTTAATTCATGATTTAGAGTTCATATTTTACTCAACTTCTCTCTAAAAAAGCATATTAAAGCAATTTTCTGTAAAGTTCTCAAACTCCTTAGATTCATCTCTCATATTAGTCAAAAGTACCTATTTAATAATACTTCAAATAATAATTAAACTATTTATAAGAACACCACAGAATATATATATGTTCATTTTCATAAAAATTTGATACCGACCCGATTGTATTTTGTACTTTGCATCTCCAGCACAAGTTTTAAATTATAGGTATGCAAAAATTTAATTGTAATTTAATAACTTGTTTTGTAAAAAATAAATAAATATCAAATTTATTATATTACTTAAGAATATAAAATACTAAAAAGTACAAATAAATAAATCTTTGTAAATATATTATGGATAGTTTACAATCACAATGTTCCCGAGATGCAAGTCTTTCACTGTTGTTTTAAGATTTATGTAAACACTTCTGTATCCAAAAGGCATTACGATTGAAGTCCATTTGATAAACTTTTCAGAAGCAAAAAAAAAATTTTGGACTTTCATTATGTCATTATGTTTTTTGTTTTCAAGCCTAATATATTGCCGATAGAATTTATCAAAATATATAAAAGTACACAGAACAAAATTTTCAATACGAAAATATTAATTAAGTATATAAACTGTAAAAAGTGGATTGGATTGTTATGCTTCTCAGGTACAGACTTGTTTTTTAAATTTACAAACATGTTATCACATTTAATTTCATTAAGTACATCCATGGTTTCAAGCCATTTTTATAATAGTAAAAAAATACTATTATGTATTTGGATTGAGATTAAGAGAATATGATGATTAGTTAATGATAGGAATGTTTTACCCTGAGGAATACTGCACTATAAGTGATGTGTTTATGTGATGCAGAAAGTATTGGCCCTGTCACTTCTTAGATAACTTATTCTTTACTTAAAAACTAGCCTGTAAATGTGTATGTCTTTTCAGGCTGTATAATCTCATACACTAAACCATTCATATTCATGAATGCAATGAATACCACTTTTCCTAGATTATGAGGTATGATTACTTCAATTGGAGAGAAGACAATGTATGCATTGCTGATGACTGCACCATTCATTTTCAGGCCGCAGGTGAAATCCATAAATCACTATTTACTGTTTTCCAATCTCTACTTAATGAGCCTCAAAGAAATGAATTACAACTACTGAATACATAGTTACATGTGGCAACTCTATTACGAGAAATTCCAAAATATACCTTCAGCCGATGTTTTCGCCAATGGTAGGACAGGACAAAAGTTCTAAAATAAAATATAATACACCACCATCTTTAAGGTAATTTTTTAAACTGTCCTTTGTAATTTTTTTAAATATTAATATAGGTACATTGATGATTAAGTCTTGTATACAATATAAATATATTAAATTAATGAATATTCTAAAAACTATTTATTATTTAATAAGAATTTCCAATAGTACTATGTTTTATTCGGCTTACAACTACCCAATTTCACATACATATAATATGCCACAGAAGTTATTGGATACCTCTGTTGACCGCCAAGTGCTCTGTAATTATCGGCCACCGAAAGTCAACAACCGCCATTAGTTGTTGTGGTTGCAGCCACGGAGTACACAGATGCTTATAAAATCACTACTGATCCAATTACATAGCTGTACAATACACGAACATGCGAGTGCTGTGAAAACCATGTAACTGTTTCACTGTAAACATATTGTTGACATTAAAGCTTATTGTATTTATAAAAGTGGATGTGAACACTACTGGTTTTGCCGATCGATTGGATAAACTTAAACCGAATAAAACATTATCATTTATGATACAGAACTATTAGTAATTATAAAAATGGGTAGTGACCATTGAACATAGGTATTATAAGATTAAGTACTACTAAATAAAACAAATAGGAATATTATACATTGTAAAAAAATTAATTAATAATAATTAAAAATAAGGATAGTTTTTAATTATTTCTTAATAAAAATTTGATTACATATTCATTATATAGAAAAATTATATTTTATTATTATAATTCTAAATAACCTTATTAGTAGGTACTTGTTTGCAAGAAACATGATTATACATTTTTATGAGTATAGTTCAATTGTATATCTTTATCACGTGAATATATAAAAAAAAATATATTTTTATTCACAAGAATAATTTGATGACATAATTGTGTTTTAAATAATTTAAAATTAGGTAGGTGTATTATTGTTTTCTAATAATAGAAATACAAAGGAGTATTTAAATTTCTTAATAATATTCAAATATACCTATATAGGTATTTAATAGGTATAAACATATATATTAAATAAGTGTTGCAATATTGAGTTCTAAGCATATAGGTACTTAACTTAATAAGTACAAATTATGTGCTAATACCTGAAATGTTTAACTATAGGTACAGGAGAAATTGATGAAGGACCAATAATTACCTAGGTATATATTAATTTTTAAATATTTGTTAATGATCGCCAATCAAATTTAATACATATTTTTAAAATAAGGTTATCAAATATATTTAAATATTATATTTTACCAAGTTACTGTAACATAGGTACTTTTTTGAGTAACATTATGGTAATTTCATTATTTAATTTTTATAGTAACATAAAAGTAACTACATTAGTTGTTTGTATGTACTATATTGACAATGGCACATACTTATAAGCAAAAGTAGATATTTGGACGACTGCATGATTTTATAATATTCAACCAACAATTATCAGAAAAAAATAGAAATATTTTTGACATTCTATTTTATTATTTTCATTTTTATATATTTAAAAATATTGGAAATAATGTCGTTATTGTAATTAATTACTCTCGAGTTAAAAAAAGTAATATACCTAACGGTATTACTTTGGTATTTAAATAACAAAAAAGTAATCTAATTACCTTCAATATTGTAATTTGTAACATACTTAATTTACTTAATATTGTGTATAAGCATAGGCTATATTATCAAACCATTTCATGACACTCCCATGTGCATACATACATTTTTGCAGTCCAGTATTCAAACGTTTTATTTCATTTAATTTTTATTTTACCTACCTATGTAGGTACCTATATTATAAATATAACCATTTTTTAGATTTGCATAGGTACCTTTGTGAAATTTTTATAAAAAGAACTAGGTAACCTCTATATAATCAAAATAAGTATTTTTTTTTTTTTTTTTTAATATTCGTAAATAGTTAGGTACCCATGTATTTTTTTTTTTATAAATAATTTTAATTATAAATATTTACATACCTACACCAAATATATACGCTTACCTATATATTATTTAAATAAAAAGTTTTTATAGGTACCCAATTAAAAATCTTATACTTAAATGTTACAACTTACCTTCTATGTACCTAATGCGATATTTTTATATTAAATATTGAATCACATGAACAGTAGTTTGGCTTATATAATTCTAAGAAAATCTAATTGATTCATAATATATTAGTCTTTCGATCTGTTAGCCAATAAACTTATAGAAATTAAGATTTTTGAAAAACTGTACCTATCATTAAAATTAAATCATTAAAACACAAAAATTTGGCAACCAAACATCTGTAAAATGCAAAAATTTAAATTAGTCATTCTACGTACCTACTTAAAATATTCCCTAAAACTATTTTAAACATTAATAATTCAAATAAGAATTTTAAATTAAATTACCTACTTTTAAAATAAAAAAATGGTATGAAGTACCTACCTAGGTAGGTATGTTTTTTAGAAGTAAAAAAAAAATACAATTTGAATTTAAATGTACTAACTACAATTATTACAATGATGGTTATAATTATAAATTACAAATGTATTTTCAATAAGTACCTGTACCATGTATTGTCCACTGTCTTCATTCTAGAATAATATCTGTTCACTCGTACTTTAAATATTGTGTATCATTTGCAGAATGCAGTGCACACATACCATTATCAAACGCTGCACTTTAATGAACCTTATTACTTTATAATTAGTTACGTCATAAATTAACGACTTATAAAATATTTAAGTAGGTAAGTATAAGCTACAATAACAGCAGGTACACATTTTAAAAATAATTATAACATACAATTTATTGAGTATTAAAAATTAACGTAAAAATACATAAAATTAGAAAAGAACAAACGCAATAGATATTGACATTAAGAGAAATAAACGTAGGCACTACGCTTAAAAAGGTCAGAGTAGTTAAACGAAGAGTATTACAATCATTATTATTAATACAATGAAAAAAAAAATATATATATATAATACCTATATAATAAATGTATAAAAGTTCTATAAATATAACATGTGTTTTTCACGAGATTGGTATGCATCTAAAACTACCTACGCATTATTTATCGTATCATTATGATATAGGTAGGTATTACCTATACAAAATTGATTAAAAATAGCAATTCAACATGGTATTACCGTGAGTTACGAAATTAGCTTTCACAATGATCTCAGAAGGATAATATTCATAAATCTGACAGATCAAAGTGAAAACCAGCTTCGCATCAAATATTCGTATAAAATACGTGTTACGTGTACCTTTACAGGTTAGTTTACAGGACATAAAATAAAAAAAAAAAAAACAAAAAACCGAAGGAAAATTTAATGTAAAAATTTTTTTTAATAAAACATCGCACACTTACTTTTATCGATTAAGCGCGAGTACAACAATAATTGCGAATACGCGCACACAATAATATTATAGAGGATACAATCAATAATAAATTGTCGTACGAACGAAACCACGTGTTCCGCGAGAGGGGCACGAAACGAAACGGCGAATTTCCGGTCGGACCGGAGAGTGACAATAGGTCGCTTGACCCGGAGCAACACCGCACTGCATCAACGGGTGCTCCTCTGTCGATCCATCCGCTATAACCGTCCGAGGAGACATCGGAACATTATTATTACATGGATGGGCCCACAGTCGCACAAATAAACCGTCGACAGAGAGCCGAAGAATGTGCCGTGCCGCGTGACGCGAGTTTGAGAGAGAAAATATTATATATGGAAAAAATGAAAAATCGGCGAATAACGTGAAAATCGAAATAAAAAAAATGTCATAACGGTTAAAAACTACCCGAACGTCTGTACTGCAGACAACAAACATATGATATGATTTGTGTTGAATAAATGAGACGGATAAAAAAAAAAAAAAAAAAACAACGTATACGCGCGTTCACACACATTCACGCTGGGACGCCGAGAGCGAAATACTCATATGCACACATACGCGCAAACGTACGCCGCATACACGACTCGCAGGCAATAAAACAAAACGACGACTGCGAACCCGATACCAACTACCGGAGTGCCGACTGCGACTGGCAGCTCCGGATACAGTTTGTACACGTACGCGGAGCGAAGGCGGCGTTCGGTTGGTACTTTGTATTAGGGGCGCGCGCGCGCGCGCGCCCTCTCGCTCACACTCGCGTCTGTCCGTTCCACTCCGCACGTACGAAACCGCGACCGTCTCGCGCACACACACAAAGTAACGCCGCCGCGTAATATCCAACATGCCCAACACGGTACACACCGCCGCGTCGAGCGTGGGGGTGTTGCGCATGCGCGACCGTGGCACGTCGTTTTCGTCATCGCTCTCGCTCGTCCACCGGACACCGTCGGCGGTGGGCCGAAGCGCGCACCGTCGTTACACGCCGCCGAAAGGAAGACCCGCTGCCGGATGAGCGTCATCGGCGACGGTGCGGCGCGGAGGGGCGACCGGCGGCTAACCCGAACCGAGAGTCGATCGCACACACTGTACAACGCATACACGCACTTACGCGTACGCACTTACACACACACGCGCGCGCGCCCGGGCGCAAACAACACACACATGTGATTGTCGGCGGAACACGCAGACACTGTACGTATATACATAATATGTATGTACCTACACTTGCGGGCGGCGACGGTGATCGCTCTCTCTCTCACGCTCGCTCGCTCGCTCGCTCGCTCGCTCGGCTCTCCGTCCGTCGCCGGTTTCATTCAGAAAATAATTTACTTCCCTCTTCGCCGGCCGCCCCGGGTGTCGTTCGACCGTGTATCGCGACGCGCGGTATGCGGGGTAGGGCGAGCGGCGGTCGGAGGGGACAAATGGACGTACGCGAGCATAACGCGGTCGGCGCCTCCCACCAAATCCGTCGCGCAGCGCCGTTTAATAAGCGACATTCTTTTTATTCATACGCAACCCATAATAATATCATAATGAACGTGCGCGCGTATTATAATATTAATAATAATAATAATAATAATAATGATGATAATAATATAATGTACGTTTCCCGTGTAGTTTGTAGGCAGTCTTTGCGACCCAGCTCCAGCAGCTGCTATCGTCCGGACGTCTGGGGCGACGTTATGCACGCTACGACGTTATAATATTATCGTGTTCCCGTTCACGTGACGTCCACGTTGTAGGAAGTTTTTGAGGGAAAAACGAGAAAATCATTCGGATTCGGCCGGGAATCGTA
Organism: Pemphigus obesinymphae; assembly: GCA_025469235.1. Taxonomy (NCBI): domain Eukaryota; kingdom Metazoa; phylum Arthropoda; class Insecta; order Hemiptera; family Aphididae; genus Pemphigus; species Pemphigus obesinymphae. Next base: position 58,954 of record JAIPRL010001863.1, read on the forward strand.
CACCGTCCCCGACCATTTCACGTTCCTTTTTTTCCGTCCGATGATAATATCGCCGTCACGTGCTCGCGACCATGACGTCGCCCCGACCCGTTCGTACACGCTGCCGTATCGCAGTGTGTGTGTGTGTGTGTGTGTGGGACGTACGAAATCATCGATTCCCGTAGAAAATGGAGACGTGTACGTTGAGAATTCAACGTAAAAACAAACGCAACGCCGGTAGAAAACACGGCCGATGACCGCGGCGATGATAGGTGGTAGGCGCAGGTACCCACTGCGGAGGTGCGGCGGCCGGTGGTGAAATGGTGGCCATAAAACATTCCACGTTTCCATTCCGACGGTGCCACGTACACCGCGCGCGTCCCGCACGTATATTAATGTATATTGCAGCATACGTAACGTAATATACGTGCGATGCCGCCGCGGGTCTACGCGGGCACCTCCCTGTATGTTGTTCGTTCCGAGACTCGCGTTTCGGGAACGCGCGCATACCCGGAGAATACGTAATATCGTATTAATACCATTGTGAGAAACGGTGGAAAACGTTTGGAACTCGGCCATAAAAATTGCCCAAACGGCGTGTCGCAGGCCCCCTAGACCGCATTAATTGGGTTTAATTATGATTTAAATACGCGGCGGAGTAATGAATTGACGATACGCGAGCGCCGAAGAAGAGAGGGGTGTCTCCCTCTCGAAGTGATGCGGTGCTGATGGCTGTCGGTGGTACCGTAATGATCACCAACAACACGTTTGCCGACGATCGTGTGTCATTTTTCGTATGTCGTTATTGATTTCGTTTCGAGGTGAAAGTTTTCAACGGGCGAAAACAACGGATAGGTAGGTGGTCATAGGAAACGAAAAACCGGAAAAAGGCGAATTCCACTCCGTCGAGCCGGGGATATTTTTATTTTTCCGTTTTTCGAATCACTGCCGGCCTCGGAGGTCCCTTATCGCACACTGTACACACACCCGGTAACCGGCGATAATTTATGCGCACCGGCCATAAAATCACCCCTCCGCTCGTCAGACGTACACATCGTCCTCGACATAGCGCACACGGTATATTATACATGTACGTACACACGCATACACGGAGTGGTGTTTCGAAGAAATGCGACATACCGCCGCAGCCGCATACCACAGTGCGGGTCGATAACCCTTGCACGGCGGCTTAGCATACAAACGCATCGACGGTCGCACGCACGCGCAACGCACCGACACGCGCACGCAACACACGACAGACCGGTCCGTCGCCGCCGTCGACGGAATGTGCCCTCCATTCCGCTGACCTACGTGTTCCCACAGCTCGTTGGTGGCCCACCGCCGCCGCCGCCGCCGCCGTTTGTGTTGATTTTAGCATGAATTTTTCAAACTTTTAACCGACACCGAAAAACCCGTATATGGCGTATGGTATTATAATATTTGGCGACAATATCCGGTCGACGTTTACGTAACGTGCGATCGCGACACGGCGGCGGTGGCGTAACCATGATTTTTCATTTTTTTTTTTTTTGATTTTCTATTCTGCAAACGGGGTGTCCGGTAATAATAATTTAAAACCCCACAACGATCGTCCGTCGCGGCGCACGTGTTTTTTGTGCCGTTTTCAAACGTGAAAATTCTGTAATAACGTGCAGTGCCTATATATATATAGGGGTAGAGTATCGTATATACCTACGTTTTTAAATAAAACGTAATTGCCGAAGACGCGTTATAAACCTATACTACGTATAGGTAGTATAATCGGTTTATAGCGTCAAATCGCAGAAACGGTTCGCGCGTTAATAAAAATATTTATATTATTTAACGTTATTTACAATGATGTCCGTTGTGCGCGTCGAAACACGTGTTTTTCCGCGTTCAAGGGGGTGTTGTATACGGACGCGCCTATATCAGCGCGGGTGAGCGTCGGTCGTGCTGCTACCATATAGGTGCCTGCCTACCTACCGCGCAGGTGGCGGCCGCCCGATCACCCGGGCGGCTCGTGAGAACATTGACGGTTTGTGCTGACCGCGCGGCAAACGCCAAACGAGCACGAAAATAATAATATTATCGTGATAGCTAGCGGACGGTCAAACCGGCGGCGGCGCGTGCACGTCGGTCTGTCGCCTCGCGTTATGCGCCACGTTAATGATACGTTTGTACGATATACATTCATATATTATTATGTTATCTCATATTATATTATATTATTTGTTATCGCAACATGTATGTACACGTATGTACAGTAGAAAATCGGCTTACCTAAATCGGCTCTCGGTATGATATTATTTAGGTACCGTATGACCCGACGAACAGCTGCAGGTCGGAGCACGACATTCTAATATGATATTACAGAGTTTACACAGGAACAGGATGTTCGTGTGTGTCCAATGTCCATATATGTATATACGGCTCACTGTGTACACACACACACACACACACACACACACACATCGTCATATTATTATTATTATTATTATTATTATAGCATTTGGCATGCACGTGTGACGTAAAAGGAAACGATTGGAATTTCGCACGCCAAACGTTTTGGACCTCGGCCACGACGTCTTCTCCGGACGAAACTTTTCGTAAATCGTAACGCGTGCGTTACGCAATATGCATATTATTATAATGTATGCGATTACGTTAATCTGAACGCCTCGTATACCTTTATGATATTATACGATTCCGAAACGAATATTACCGGAATGTAAATATATAACGACTATATACACGATAATATATTATATTAATTGTATATACAATAATACGATATAATATGAATATTTTGTAAAAGCGTTGAAACGGTCGGTGTGTGACGTGTGTGGAAGAAAAAAATGACGAAAAAAAATGAAAAACGGAGAATACAATAACGGTAGTATACACGTATTATAATTATTATATTATTATATAGGCACACTGGCGGCGATCGCGAGCGCGCGCGCGACGGACCGCGGACGGCCCGACAGGTCGTATTTTGCGAATATATCGGCGTTACACGTCTATCGCCCGGGGACTATCGACACGACAATGTCGTTGCGCGTTGTACCCGTGTACGAGCAGCCGAGTACACACGACGCTAATATAATAATAATAATATATACTCGGCCGATCGCGGCGACGGAGGGAAGAGATAGTTTTTTTTCTCTTTTTTTTTTTTTTTTATTTATTTATTTATTATTTTTTTATTTAGGACGTATCCTCCCCCCCACCTTTCATACGGTGTCACGTCGTTAACGACGATAACTCGACTCTCTGTTTTTTATCCTTCTCTCCGTTTTTTTTTTTTTTTTTTTTTTTTTTTACACTCGCGGCACACACATCGTATTTTATGCGTGGTTATATTATATACGCCGTCTTTGTCGATGACGACTCGGGAAATCAATCGACGACGCGACGTATTGCATCACTGCGATTAAAACGTACGATATTTAAATCGTACGCGTCGGACTCTCTTCTCTCCTCTCACCCCACCCCACCCCGTCCCCATCCCGTCACCACTCGGGACGCGTTCTCACTCGACGCATACACTCCCTTCTCCGCACGAGACATTATGGACGCGCCGCGCGCGGTTTAGAGGGTTTTTATAATCGTTTTCTCTCTCTCTCTCTCTCTCTATATCGTATATAACGATCGGTGGTATAATATTTTGGTGACTATATACCTACCGCACCGACCGACTTGTCGGGCTCTTATTTGGGGCCGATTACCTCGTCTATACGGTCTATATATACCCAACCTATATAAATATATATTATGTACAATAATAATAAGTTCGAATTTAATGAAAATAATTTGTAATGAAATATGTTGTTATAAATCGAAAATATTCTGTTTTCATTAACAAACGGGCGTTTGTTCTATACCAAGTACAAAGAAAGAAATTAACGCAAAATATTTGATAATATTCAAATATAAATTTGTATTCGATACTAGACAATTTTACCCAAGACACCGATAAAAGATATACCTATTGTAAAATCAATACGATACGTTTTGTTGTTTCACTGTTAAATCGACAAGCATTTTATTGGACGTGTATTAACAACCGTATTATTAAATTAATCTATATTTTTATTGAAATCACAGATACCTATACGTATTTGGTTCGGTGATTTAGACGGGCTGTGCAGTTACACGTTTTGTGTGTAGGTATATAATATACAGTTATTTAAACTATAAAATATACAGAAACAATATATTGTATTATATTAGAGGGCGTTCAAGTATATTACGTAAGTGCCTAGAGAGGGGGGGTCTGTCGTGTGCTTACATTTACTGACAATAGGGGGATGGGAGGGGGATTAGAACCATGCTGACGTCAGCAGTAATAAATAAAAAAAAACCAAAATATGTAAATTAAAACTCAGAAAATGTAACGAAATTTTTCATTTATTTTTAATTAATTCATATAAAATTCGGAAATTTTTTATTTTTTTTTTTTAAGTAGGGGGGTCCAAAAAGGCCAAAAATGTGTTGAAGTAATACTTGAATGTCCCCTTATAAAAATAGTCGTTACTAAATTACTATAGTGGGTATACATAATATATATACTATTATTTTAAACGTCTATATATCGTCTGTATCGTGACTATATACTTACATTGAAAAACATTATATATAGATGCTGTATGGTATATTAAAATAATATCGATATTAAAGTATATATAAGAATAAATCAATATTATATCGTAATTATATTGCTGGTGCATATCGTTATTACCTTATTATTATAGTAATATGATATATTTTATAATATATATAAACGTCGATTTCCCGCCCAGAGTTTTTCCAATCTATATAGGTATTCGTTATTTTACTTATATAAGTTTCACGTTTTCGATATCATTATATAAACTACGATATTGTCACGTGATAATAATACGTGACCACCGATCAACTGGTCAGCAGCGGTCACATTTTACCTGCTATACATGCCATATATACAATATTATATTATGTATATGCGAGTATGTTTCGGGGAACGTACGAAAAAAAAATTGTCGTGTACATTTTTTTTTTTTTTTTACAAGGGTCTGTTTTTCTGTATAAATCATTCGGTGTCCCTGCCAGTAAACGATATTGTACTGTTTGCTCTGTATGCCTATACAGACCAAATTAAGTATATATACATAAAAACGTTTTGAATTCACATGACGCCAAAAACAAAATATTCTTTTCTTCACATTTAAAAAGTGAAATTGAAAATAGATATTTTTAACATTGTTCATTGTGTAGGTACACATATATAGGCGCATGCACAATAATAAGTGTATATATATTTTTTTTCGGAATTGTATTTCACATAATATATTCTTTATACTACCTATATATTATATATACCTAACGGTAAATGTGTTAAGGACAAATTCCACACATACTTTTAATATTTTTCTTTGTTAAACAGTTTAGGTAAGCAAAATGTGTGTGTGTGTGTGTGTGTGTGTGTGTGTGTTTTTTTTTAATTCAGCCTTATTCCAAACTCGATATAACGTGTTCATAAAATTAGATTTATCTATCCAACTTATATTTTTATATCAAATTATAAAACTTATAGTACCTATAGGTACCTACTTACATATTAAAAACATCGAGGAATTTTCAACTACACCTACGTCTTGTAATAATTTTGTATTGCATTTAGTTTCTGACCTTCATTATAGGATTATATCAGATTTTTTTTTTTATCTTAAAATAAATCAAGATATATTATTGCCTACATAATATGAGAATATATAGTGAGTATAATGATTACTGATTATATATATATATATATATATAATAGCGAATGTGAAGCACAAATATTAGGCATTGATTCTCGATATATATACTTATATAAATATAATAATATATATATATATATAAATACTCTGAAAATTACCATCAAAAGATGGAAACATATTTTATACATCTGGAAAACGAAATCGTCAAATGTAAAGTTAGTACAACACTTTAAAAGTTTAAAGTTTAGACTGCATTTTAATATTTTATTAAAAAAACATTCTATAATTATTAAGTAAAGTTTAGTACAAGTGAATAAACTAAAACATTTGTTTTCGTATTATCAGTTTTGCATATATGGTATAATATTATTATGTGAATCCCGGAGTAATAATCCCCGGAATAATAATTCCCAAGGCTATAAGAGAACGTCGCACCCGCATTTGCTTGTTTCTGTCTATCTAATGGGAAATATAGCAAAATTACACTACGCAAAACAATAAAAGCGGAGTCTAGGTTAAAATTAGAGTTAAAACACTCTATTTTCTAGAAAATATTCTCCTTTTTTAAAATTGGTAATAGGTGTTTTAACTCTAATTTTAACCTAGACACTACTTTTATTGTTTTTCGTAGTGTAATTTTGTTATATTGCCCATTGGTTGAATTGGAAAAAGAAATAAGTACGGACTCTGAGCCTAGTTAAAAAATCAGCGTTCCGTGACATATTAGAGAAAAAGTAAGCCGTGGAGGACTTCGTCCCCCACACCCCCTATCCAAAGTTTCTTAACCAGGGGACATTTTACAAAATATTTTAGATTATTATAGAACACGAATGAGTAGAAAAATCCAACATTTTTTTTTACATCATTGTTAGGTTACATATTTTCAAGATAACACAGTTTAAGCATTCCTCTTTCAAAATAATTTAACACTTTTCCTTTTAAATGAATAATCGAAGAAGTTGTAGATGTAGACCGAAATGAAGTTTATCGGTGTCGCATTGATATCGCCACCCTTTTAGACTTTAGCCATTCACGGATAATGAAGATTATTTATTACCTATATACGATACCAATATGATTTAATAAGATCAACTATTCAACATTTTACATCATGCTTTTTATCTAAAACCAATTATGTGATAAGAACAAAACACATTCATTTTCGTAATTTCAAGATTTTTCCAAAAATAAATTATAATTTTTAAAAATTTTAAATAAAAATTGAAACAAACATTGCGTTCCTTGATAAATAAATTAAGGGGTACGCTGTTCAACGTGAAAAAAATGAAGAGTAGCTCCGTCCCCCTGCGTCCCTCCCCAAATCCACCACTGATATTGCCCATTGGATAGACGGAGACAGCAAACGCGGGTGCAACGTCTTATTAAGGTAATAATAATATATAATACCAGTGGCCAATATATAAACATAACCATTAAACATACACTAATAAATGAATTCACAAATATAATAATTAATATAATACGTATATATACCTATAATCATGGAACGTGAATACAACGATTTTCGTCCAATATTTACAATAAATTATGTTATATCATCATAATATACCTCCATGGTTATTATAAACCGTTTTATTTTATAGTGGATGTATTATGGGTCACATTTTTAAAAAAATAAAATATAAGTTATATCTTTGTTTTCAAAGCGCTTACATAAGACATTCAAGCGATCCTTCGTTATTTCGTTGTATCCTTTTTTTTTTTGGTTTTGGACTTCTGATATTACCGAGAGCCATTTTCGATCGAACAGCTCCTACTTTATTTTTCATTTTCTTAACCAATTTCCATATTGATGAATGCTTATGGCCAACGAGGTATGGAAATATCTATTGTTCTATTTGTTATCTTGTAAATATAATTAACAACACCTGTAACTAGGTAAATTTTGAGTTGCAATTTACAAAAATGCCAATTATAGTATAAACGCACGCCGAAAGGGTTAAAAATTTAAATAGCCATTTCCATTTTTGATACCAGATTCACATGGATACATTTATAAAATTAATTTTGATGTTTAGATTAAGGTTCTAAAAATCGAAAAATTTACCAAGTTACAGCCGTTTCAAATATTTTGGGATTATTTGTCCGGGGATTATTATTCCGATTAGGTACCATATTATGACCTATATTAATTATTATATATATATAGATTATAGATACATCTATGACCTAACCAGGGATGGCTCGAAAATATTTTAGAGCCCCGGGAAATTGTTTGAAAAGCATCACTATTAAAGTACCAAAAGGTATAATTAAGTAATGTATATTTTGCATGTATATGCTTAATGTATTGTTTTCTGCTATTTATTTATTAAATAGATTTTTAATTTTTTTAAATTTCAAGACAATAGTTAGTACCTAACTAATAAATGTTTTATTTCAATACAAGAAATAAAAAACTAAAATGAATATAATATACAATTTCTAATATAAAAATATTATAAAAATTTAATAAAAAATTAAAACCGTACTTTTCACTTTTGATAATGTTATTACATACGTAGTATACATATGTATTAATTATATAAATTATGGTAACGTTATTGTGTAAATATTGTTTTTGGGGTTTTAAATCGGCAAAGTTTTTAATTGCTTATTGACATTAATAATAATTAATTTAGGTAGTAACAAATAATACAAGCAACACTTAAATTTTCGAAACTTTCTTTCGCCATATAGTCGATCCTAATAGGTTTTCAATCCTCACGAGGATTTTCCTCATGACTCACGGTTATCTTAAAGCTACCCATAAGTTTAGTAATGTATATCTTGTAATTCATTACATAAATCAACACCACTCATTTATCGCATTCTGTGTTGTTTTCATACTGGTTGCTATTATTTATGTAAATAATGATAGACTTTCGTGGCTTGTATTCAGTGGCGCACACGATGTGATAAGAGGGTGTCAGCCGACACCCCTATAATAATAGGTGGCGGTTGGTGGTAGACTAATATTTTTCTAATAATTTTTACGAACTATAAGATAAACTATTATGAATATTATTTAAGTAACAAAATTGATTAAAAATATTGTTTGGGTATATTTAATAGTCAGGGTCGGGCCGAAGACATATTTCTCTGGGGGGGGGGGAGGAGAATGTCTTTGACAGACGACTTGAAATGAGAAGGAAAGAAGCAAAAAAAAAAAAAAGTTCTTTAACTTTCTGTTTTTTTCGACTGAACTTAATTTTGCCGACTACTTTCCAGTGGTGGTTATGCAACACCCCCCCTCCCTAGTATCGTTCCTGTCAATAGGTGGTGGGTATGTTGTAAAAATGCGTTGACACCCCTTGCAGAAAATGAGTTCGTGCCACTGCTTATATTTTCTATAACATCGAAGAAAGAATCCCAATGATCATTAACTGTTTCATAAAACTCAGAAATAGAAGATATATTGGTCTATAGTACCTATGTTATGAAAATTCAAAATATAATGTTTTTGAAATGTAAGTAATTTTAAATTTTGGGCATCATGAACTTTATCTCTTGATTTATTTGCATTTTTAGTATGATAATTTATAAATAGACGTTGCTCAATGAAATCGGTGTGAATTAAATATTTTAACTTCTTTGCACTGTAAACATCTATTTAAGTTAAGCTTTATGTAGTCGGTCTTTAAGGTACCCCAGCCGATTCAGCCTGCGGTTTGTAAGGACTAGATCGGCCCTGCACCTACACCTATATATACCTATACACTAGTACCTAATTATTTACCTATAGGCTTATAAAATTGTATAGTTTATAAAATACGACGAATTTTTCTTTTTATCGAATTTATTTTTTCAAGTTTCTGAAAATTAATAATCAGGGCCACCCCAAGGGGGAGTGGGGGTGTATCAGCCCCCCACATTGGAAAGCAATCGGAAAAATTAAGTTCAGTCGGCAAATAGTAGAAAAAGTCGATGCCCTTTATTTTTGCTTATTCACTTTTATGAAGTATTTTGGAATTTTAAGTCGACAAAACTATAAATTATTATAGGATTGTAGTTAGCAAAATGAAAAAAAGTTGAGTACCATTTTTTTTTTCTACTAATTTTATGTTTTGAAGAGAAGAATTAAATAATTTTTTTTACATTTTCACTCCCCCCCCCCCCCAAAAAAAAAAATCTTTCTTCGAGATGGCCCGGTTAATAATAGTAACTAGTAAGTTGATACTCTAAATAACTAATGAGTATCAACTTACTACACATATTGTATGCATTTATTAAACATTTTTGTAAATATGTATATATATGTGTATATATATATATATATATATACCTATGTAAATTTGAACGGTACATTTTAAATTACAGAATGAAAATTAAACCGCCATATTATATTAATTAAAAAGTATAAACACACACATTCGCATACACATATAAATTAAAAATAATATGTACATAATTATTGGTTTAACATTTTTAATTCAAATTATTGGTTTATTGGCTTATGGTAGTTCTTCTAAACTTTTAAAATTAAATGAGTGAATTTTAAATTCTGGGTGAAGTACATATGTATTGACTATTGGTTGACAATGTGTGTGTGTGTTTGTTTTTGTATATAGGTCTGTACTCTGTATACAAAATATCTAATAAAAAGAGTGTTCCAAATGTTTCATGTGTAGTGTGCATACTCGAGAGAAGATTTTTTTTGATTTCCCTAGTATATTTTTAAGCGTGAGAAAACCTGAAAAATCGTATGTCTGTCAAAATCAATCGTTATTTTTTTTTTTCTCGCGTAATCCCGAAAATAATGGCAGACACTTTGAACATAACGGTATATATTTGCATACGGAATACATATAATATATGGATACTTTATTGACATGATACAATAATTGTAAAATATTGAAAATTATTGTAAAAGTATTTTTATTTTTTATTTTTTTATAATTTTTGGATACAGTAGTTATATATTTTAAGACGTTTACGTCATTAAGGTGATGATTTTAGGTTTTAAGACCTAAAAAATAAAAATATAATACGATTAATATTTGTACTATACGTTACTCGCTATATTTACATTACTGTGTACTATTATGATCGTACCTATATATATTAAAAGTTTGTTCTTACACTAGATCGTGAAATATATTGAATACAAAATAGTTTTGTCACTTATGTATTAGAGTGGTTTTAATGGAAGAAATGATTTATACCATTGATTTATAATTCAACAAAACCACCGCAGGAGTATCCTACGAGCAAAGTGCTTCCACCCCTTTAATGACTAGCTTTATATTATATGTATGTATAACGTGTATATAATATGCTTTTAATGGAAGTATTTGTATGTGTTAATATTAAAATTAAATAGGTACTTTAAATCAAAATATTCGGTATTGGCCATAATTTTTCTGTACAATCCAATCAATAAAAGAAGGTACTTACTCTGCAGGTTTAATAGAAACAATGGTCATTAAAAAAAACTCCAGAATCACTCTGAAATAATTTAAAAATAATAAATTGAAACATTCTCTTGTATAATATTTAAAAAGTTTTTCAAGTAGCTTTTCCTCGCATATACACATGACTACAGTATCAATTACTATTTAAATAATTTAATATACGCTTTCACCACAGGCATAAGTGCCTTGCAATACATTCTATATGATTTCAGATTTATTATTGGCATTTTAACTTCAATCAGTTTTGTACTAGCGGTTTACTTGAATAATATTGTATACCTAGTTAATTATAACTTATATATAATAGTATAATATTAATATAATATGTTTAAATTATATATCATATACGTTATAATTTACTAAGTACTAATACTGTATAATAACTAATAACATTCAAATAGACACCTCCTTGTAATATAGTTACAAAGGGATAGAGATATTTTAGAAACTATATTAATGTATGTCATGTTTAAATATTATTTATTTAAAATTAATATTATGCCTACTTAAGATGAGTTACGCTATAAGAATTTTTATTTTTTTTTTTTCAATATTTACTATTTAGATACCCTTGACTGTATATATAGTTATATAGGTTTATGTACCTACTTATAGTACCTATAGGTAGTAGCTATGTTTTATGTTTAAAAAATATATATAGGGGAAGGTGGGTGAATGGCGGCCACCTAAGCAAAAATTACAATATCTCAATAACTATAAGTTGAAAATACTTGCTAATGGTTTTAATTTATGTAGGAATATGTTAAGTGTAATATACATAAGTTTCAGATTTTTTAAATTAATATTAATATATTTTTTTTAATTTAAAAAAAAAAATGAAAATGACCGGTATTACCCATATATAGTGGGGTAATACCAGCTAAATTAAAAATACATGTAAATATACAAGAAATTACAATTTGACTCAAGAATTACTCAAATTTTCTTTTTTATGTTTCCTGAATAATTATGAACCTCGTTTAGTGGCTAAAAAGGAAAAACAGTATAATTAATAATAGTTTAATTAAATAATTATTAAGTGGAAAATGTAAATTATGGAACATTGTGTTCAGTTTTAGGTATTTAATTTAATAATATTTATTAGAATTTAAAATATATTTTATATATTAAGTTATACAATTGAAT